>JAYKYS010000135.1:0-68909 GCA_036924285.1 Asterella californica
ATCCAGAATCTTCAGGACTGCACTCACTACTGGCCGAGCCAGGTTTTGAGCGTCTTGGATGGGCATATACTTGACAGCCACAGGAAACATACGCCCAGGGATCTCCAAGGACCCTGCCTGCCCAAAGAAGTTGCAGAACATCTGTGTCTCTATGGTGGCTGAGGTGACACAGATCTTCAGTGTTGGATACTTCTTGTTAGCAATGTCTCGTTTGAGCAGGCCCAGCAAAACATCTGTGTTGATGCTGCGCTCGTGTGCCTCGTCTATGATGATGGCACCATATCTGTAGAAAAGACACAGTCTAATAACTATATGATCTGCTGACAGCTGCCTCATCCAACAGTAAGGTGGGCCTGCCACTTGATACATGGCCTATGCTGCTTGAGGTGTTCTTATCAGTGTGCACTGCCCAATTTGCACAATGCTGCAAGTGGATACTACTGACAGTTTCCTCAGAGAAACAGAGGTGGGGATCAAGAAGTAGATAGGACTAGACAGAGGGTTCTGAGGCGGAGAGATATGGAGAAGTGGCCTGCGGGAACATTCAGACCTTATAGCAGGGCAACATACAGATTTGCGCACCTGCTGAGGTCAGCGTTGTTTCAGCATCTCATTCAACAGAACAGCCTCAGTCATATATTTGATACGACACAGCTGTGGATTGAAGCTGCGGTGGCCGCCGACATGAAAGCCCACCACCTGGGACTGCTGAGCCCTTCTACGATCCCCAGCAGCATACTCAAGGCCAACCCTTTTTGCCAACTCTTGTGCTGCAACCTTGCGAGGCTGGGTCACAATGACCTACAGCACAAATCAGTGCTTTTGCTTTCACACCTGGTGCCAGTCAAGTTTGCTTTAATGGCATACTCTGAAAAGACAAGCCTTACACTGCACCTACCTAGCTCATCATGACCTTGTCAACTGTGGCGATATTGACAGTACTATTTTGACTTGTACAACGATTTTTAGGTATTGTTATGCTTGATGTTTCATGCACTATAATAGTAAACGCTATAAATATTGTTGTGAGTGTTTGAGTTGATATCATGGGCATTGTTGATATCATATCATTTTGTTGATACCAGCTTCTGCGAAGTTCAGTTCTGTCATTCCAGGCTATGGCTTATCACGGATCTAGTGGAGGGCTGCAACAAGCAGCCCCACAGGAGCCACCCTTTTGCAGCTGAAGACACAAGCCTGCCCTAACGGATTCATGTAGAGTCTTTGAGAGTGATGTGCACAGTACGGCAGCAGTGATGTACATTGGAAACAGCTGATATAGCACATCTTCTAATGCCACTACCATGACACAACAAGTACAGTCTTGCACACTGACCTGACGCTGTTCTATGCACCGCATGTCTGCCAAGTACTGTGGCAGCTGTGTGGATTTGCCAGAGCCAGTCTCTCCCTTGACCACCACAAACTGACCAGCCTGGATGGCTGCCTCAAATTTGCTACGCACTGCCAAAGCTGGCAATGCACCTTCCAGTCTGTACAGCTCCCGTGCTAAAGCTGCTAGTGTGAGCTCTGGCGACATGTTGGCCTGCACAAATATGATGGGAAATTACAAATACTTACCAGACATGTACACTGCAATGGCCTCACAAACATATCACCTCATTCTGGCACATTGGCTTAGATCATGCACCAAACCATGTAAGAATGCATAGCTTGGATCCTGAGCTGATACGCAAACAGAAAAAACAGCTCACATTCAATTAGGCTATATAGTAAGGAAGGACAAAAACCTGAGGTGTCTTGAGGCAGCCCTGATTTCAAAATCTGTTCAGCCACAAGCTGTATTACAATCTGTAACAACTTATCAACAAAGCCAAGAGCATGTGGCAAGACGCTTCCACAATGTGTTTGAAGGATAGCGGGAAGTACAGTCAGTAATTGAACCTGGACGCATCTCCCCACATACTCCAGGAAGACCATACGCTGATCCTCCAGCTCTGTCAGCAGACGTTCAATGGCTTCCTTGGCTTCTTTTAAACCAGATGCACGAAGATGTGCAGCCCCATCAGCCAGCTTGTCCAGCTCCAGCTTAGTCTCTACCACTTTGTCTTGATGCTGTTTGAGAACTCGCTCGATGTCATTCCACATGCGACCCAGGGCGGGGTGATGCAATGCCCTCAGCTCAATCATGCCTGGAACCATGTCAGTGCCTTCCTGCAATGTCTAACACTTATGTTGGTGAGAGCCATGTGTTGGAGACTGAAGGGTGAATACAACGCACTCCATTGTGTACACCAAGAAAATCAAACCAAGACAACAGCATACGCAGATGTATTTCAAATGCAATGCAAATTGCCTACATACACTACATACGCTTGAACACAAAATGTCAAGGATACCTGAAGCACAGTGTGTGGACCATGAGACGGTGCACTCTGATGGGCATGTTGTACTGCATTCCTTGGAGGCTGTCCGGTCTGCATGCTTGCTGCTGGAGCCCCACCGAAGGCAGCCCTTGCATGACCTTGTGCATTGGCATTTGCACCGGCAGCCGCAGTTGGAGGGACCAACTCAGCTTTCAGTGTGCCAAGTTCCAGATCTTTGGCTGCTGTGCTGTTGATCCACTCAGCGGCCACCTTAGCTGCACCACAGCTCTCAGCAGGAAAGTATGCGAATGCTTCTGCATGTACGCTCAAAACGCTTGCCCGATTTGGGATCTCTACAATGACCTGTTGGCGGCTCAACTGCTTTAATGCATCTTGCAACTTCTGCCCTGCCATGTTTAGGTCGCTAACTTGAGGACCAAAACCAGTGACCCTGACAACTGCAGGACTGTGCTGGGGTACAGGCAATGCAGCCTGAGAGCCCTGCCTTGGGGCTGCTGCCTGAGGTCCTTGCCTGGGGGCTGTTGCCTGATGGCCCTGCCTTTGAGCTGCTGGCTGAGGGCCTTGCCTTGGGGCTGCTGGCTGAGGGCCTTGCCTTGGGGCTGCTGCATGAGGGCTCTGCCTTGGTGCTGCCGCTGTAGAGCTTCTGGCAGGCGCTGTAACTGCTCGGTCAGGAGGGTGCATGAAGTGGCAGTCCACCTTCCTACATCCTGCTCCTTTGAAGCAGCATCGTGTTCGCAGCTTGCTGTGGCGGTCAGGGCAGTGAAAGTCCAGACACGAGTCTGGGTTTGGACACTTGTCTGCTGTGTGGCCTTTTTTACACCACATGTTGAAGCAATCCTTTGGGCGATCGCACATCGGCTCGCCTTCTGCACCAGAGGAGAGCTCTGTTGCACAACATACTACTCTCACACACTTCAAACTTGTGCCTTGTAACATTGACCGCCTTTCCAGATGCAGTCCGGCATAAGTAGCCATCGTTGCACTAGTATTACTCTCGTCGCCCCCAGCTTATATGCTACACTATCCAAAATGGTTTGTGGTATGTACCTGCCATGATAGGACTCTTGAGAGAACAATATACAGTAGACCTCTCCAATGGAGGTAGTCGGACGGCGTCTACTTACAGGTCCTGACTGCGTCCCCTTGGACCTGCACGCAACAGGCAGGGCGGCTGAGAAATGAAGAGTCGCTCACCAAGCATGCCGGTTTTGTTTACCAAGGCATCGAGCAGAGATGCCTTGCTGATGTCAGAATTACCGTGACTGAAATATGCTTTGAGCGGATGATGTCGCTACAGCATAGAGTCTTCCTCCTGTGTCGCTGCGAGTTCGACAAGGACCCAGGCACAGGATCTCGAGCTGCAGTGACCAGGCAGAACTCACAGCTTTGCCAAAGATGATCGGACGAGCAACAAGGTAGATGTCGCAGGTTGCAAAGGACCGCGCTTCGCTCAAGCCAATGGATACCGAGCTACCCGAGCCAGAATGCCGATACCATGCCAGTTTCGGAATCAGCTTCGAATCCGCTGTCGCACACTTTGCACATTGGTCACCTTCGTGCTTTGAGCAGGTATTGCTTCGCGCATCGTGCTGCTTGTGTTCAGTTTGGCGTCAAGCAAAACAGAAGGTTGTTGAAATCATGGCTTGGCAGCAGCAGCAACAGCAGACCACGGGGAGCGCCGACGCGCAGGAGTGGACGCTCATCCTCTGGGACATAGGTATGAACCGCAAACGCGCTTGTCTCACCAGAATACATGCTCGATCGTCCTCTTCATTGCCGGGTCATAACAGTTGTGGGGCGCGCATAAGCTCTAAGTAACTGTGGGACGCCTGCCTGCAGAAAACGTCGCAGTTCCTGAGGAGCTTAGAAACGCTCAAGGGGTCCAACTTCTGACGGAACTCCTGAAAAACAAGTTTGCTGTCGAAAGGTACAAGGAGCTTTACAGCATCAAGCTTGCTTGCCACTGGTCGCACCCGAAAGCTCCGTATTCCGATCTTCTGGGCAACTTGACCACTTTGGGAGACGTCGAAGCCCTTTCTTATCAGTGGCAAGGATATGGTGGCGACAAAGTTCACAACGCGGACCGTATGCTGCGACGGGTACGACTCAGTCTTGCCATCTGGTTGCATTATGTAGCAGATTTGAAGCCTCACCAAGGGGGTGGATCTGAGTCACTCCCTGCACATTATGTTGTTGTTGCATATTTTCCAGGCATGTTACTGTTCTGGTATGTGTCACCTCTTTTTGTCAGTTGCAATGCTAATTGCTCCAAACATCCAATTCTGACACTGCTTGCAGGCATCTGATCGCTTCATGCGTTTGATGGAAAGGAGAGGCCCAAGTGCGCCAAAACACCTTATCGTTTTCATTACTTCAGACGAAGATTTTTCTGAGAAAATCACAGAGCTGCGGATCAGAAATTTCGATGTTGAGGTGCTTTACCACAACCCTAGCGCCAGCAAGAAGCCAGTCAGCATTGTCAATGCAGCTAATCGGTCGTATGACTGGCTGCCATTTCTGAAACTTCACCTCAAGCAGTTTCCGGATCTCACCCTGAGGTATGACCCAAGCCTCTATCACCCCGTCACCCGCTTCAACAGAGCCCATGCAGCGGTTCAAGTTATCCACCCTCCACCTGGAAATGCACAACCTCGAAGGCCTGCCTACCAGCAGGGTGCAGCACAGCAGCCAGCTGCCAGAGCAGCAACCTGGCGCCAGACTCAAGCTGATGCAGCATCTGGGCAGATCAGGGGTATGGATGGGAAGCCACAGGGCCAATCCAGGCGGCCAGTTGCTCCTATCTCACAGTCAAACAGGCCTGCAACACAACCTAATGCGCCCCCCTCTGCCAAGCCAGGCAGTGCGTTGGCGGCGGTTTATGGCTTGACAGAAAGCGAGCTTTCTGTCAGCACAAAATGCTCATTCCTGCTAGCTCGTGTGCTGGGCCAGCAGGTTGCAAACAGCATCACCGTCACAATTGTGGACGGCATGGAAGGCCCTGTTGCCTTGTTGGACTTTGGGGCGATGGTCAATGCTGTTGCTCTGGCAGCAGCTGCTGTGTGCAACCTTGACGGTCAGTTTTTCAATGATGAAGCAATCAGAGCAGAATTTGTTGGACACGCTTACACAGCACCAACAATACCTTCTGAGCCTGTGACTGGCCAGACAAGCAGTCAAGCTACCTCTGCTTCAGCTAGTTCCCGCAGAGCTGCTGCCTGGGCCAAGCCTGTGCAGTCCAGTGCAGGCAGCAATAGCAAGACAACAGCTTCTTCTGTCAAGCTCCCCGACGACATTGGCAGTGGCGTGCCAGCTAGGGGCAGCCAGCCTGTGCAGGATAAAGGCAACTCCAGCCCTGCACAGATTCATGTCAAGGAGCAAGGCCAGTACAGCAATGCGCCTGTCTCTCAAGCACAGATCAGCCTTCCAGCTAACAGCAATGGCATTGGCATGGGTGCTGGAAGTGGCAAGCCATGCAGCACAGCAGCGGCTGTCAATTCATGTGATGTCTTGCCATACGATGTTGAAGTCTGTTGGGGTTCTGAGAACCCGCTTGATGGCGGGACAGAGCTGTTCCGTGACGACATGGTAACCCTGGAGATGCAGTATCAAGGACTGCAACGGTTGGATCCTGCTGATCGCCCAGCTTCTGAGCACAGGTGCTACAGTGGCCTAATCCATAGCCAGACACATATTTGTAGAAAACAGCTTGGTATGCTGCCAAGTCACAACAGCACTGCAGGCCATGTGGCATAGTCTAGACTTCCATCCTGCAGTCAGCGTTGTCTGTGCTTGTGTTCAATTGCATGTGTGATCATGATGGGGCATGCTGCTTACTTGCTCTGACACTGTTGTGCCTTGTAGGAGATATGAACTTGCAGTGGGAGAGGATTGGTGCACAATTGATTTGCTGACAATGCTGCTGAGTCGCGAGAACGGAGGCAAAGCTCCCTGTGAGCATGTATGGCGCTGTGACGTTTGACTGTAGACTGGCATGGCTGGATGTAACACTTTTATTGCAAATCAAATTGTGTTTGCTATACCCAGAGCATTGCGTGGAAAATCATTCTTGTTGATTGCTGCATTGACTGCACTGTTGCAGTGGTGACCAAGGGTCGAGTTGTAGTCAGCGGTTGCTAAATACTTTTTGTGTTCAGTATTGGCGTGCTGTGTGGCCTACCTAGTGTACATAGCGGGTAACAACACAATATAAGAAGCAAGACACCGTTCCGTAAATGTGTAGTCTGGTGGATCGTTCCACATGCTTGCTGCATTTCAACAGATCTGCACATGGCAAATATTTTCTGCAGTTGTACTAAAGATGTGCAAAACCGCTGCTTTCAATTTTAAATTGGTTGCATACCACTTGTCCAGTTGCAACAGGCCGTACTCCATAGACTCAGTCGAGCAGAAAGTTTGTGTGCCACTGGGAGGTGTGCTTGCAGCTTGCATGATCGAGGTAGCTGCTGTCAACTGTCACACAAAATGCTCTTTCAGGGTAACACTATACTGTACGTACTGCCCTAAGTTCCCAAGTACAAATCTTGCTGCCACCCATGATACACCTATCCTGTCACACTTCAAAAAGCACAACACATGTACACAAACTCACAGCTGGTCACTGTTGAACCAGACAAGGAGGAGCAATCCAGTCTTTGCATACCAGTTCGTGAAGTTATCACCCAGCATTGCTTCAGTGCTGGTGGGTGTATTGTACATATTGTACATATATGACTAGGACTGCTAGCAGCACAGTCATAATCAAGCTTGAAGCAACCAAGCACAGGGAAAAGAAACTCTGCAGTCTCTGGCTTTCATTGCAAACTTCAGCTTGAGCATCTTTTGAGAACCATATGCCGCAGCAAAATAAACATAAATTTTACATCATCAATACCAAATCTAGCTGCAATGCTCTGGAAAACATCCCACCCCTGTTGGTGCAGGTGCTCCAAATTTGCTGCTTCTGTAGGCATGTTGGCAGAGTGAACTTCCTTGTACATGTACTGATACTGCTGTTCCACCTTGGAGC
This sequence comes from Asterella californica, assembly GCA_036924285.1. Classification (NCBI taxonomy): domain Eukaryota; kingdom Viridiplantae; phylum Streptophyta; class Marchantiopsida; order Marchantiales; family Aytoniaceae; genus Asterella; species Asterella californica. The sequence continues at coordinate 7,375 of JAYKYS010000135.1, forward strand.
TAGTCACTGCTTGAGCAAGATCCTCATGAAGAGCAGCAAGGTTATAGAATTGGGCCTCAGCTGCAAATGCAACTAGTTCATCTGACCGCAAAAAGTCCGGCACCTGAAATATAGCCTGGTCTCGAGCTGCACGGAGATGTTGTACTTGAAGCTCTGCATGACAAGCAGGAACATGAAACATCAAGAAGACTTTTGAGTGGCCACACTCAGCCAGCACTTACCTCGCCGTCCCGGTCAATGAAGACCTCGCCCTCTGATGTGAGAAGGTTGTTCCAGTCACCCAGAGAAAAGAGCCGCGAAATATGAGTCTGGGACAGCTATTAAAGTGGCGAGAGAGGTTGTGTACTTGACCCCACCTATATTCAGCTTCATGACGCCTTGAGCGTTTTCAGCGGCCTTGCGCCGCAGGTTGGCCTCTGCTTGAGCCTTGGCAGCGTCACGTTCAGGTTGAAGCTCTCGGGAGGCCTGTAAGTGGGTGATCTGTTGCTGTAGCAAACGTAGCATCTCGTCATCTGCTTGACCGGCGCCCCTTCTCTGCTAATCTTTCGGCTGGTTTGGCGTGCCGGCCGGGGCACTGACTTCTACGTAGTGCTTTGCTATGGAGTTTACTTCAAACTCAAATGCTTGCCATTCTTTGAAGTCCAATGGAGGGTTAGTAACATAGTGCACGTTGGTAACATAGAAGCGGCTATATGTCCAATTGCGCTGCCATCTCGTTGCAAGCCAGGCGCGCTGAGCTGTTGTCATTCAGTAAGTACATACTGCCGCCTAGTCTTTGCATGCGTGTATTACACTTCTGCAGTAACTGAGCTGGCAGCAGGCCAGTTACACAGCTAGCAAGTACTGCATGATGCAATCATGAGACGACAATTTGGCTAAATTCAGCTATGCAGTATGATGTATTGAGCGTGAAGGCGTATGTGCATGCATGTAAAGCTCTTGTTTGCCCATTGCAACTGGAAAACGTATTAGCTATATGTTGTACCAAGCTGCACAACATGGTCTACAATGTTAACGACAAGCATACTTCTTGTCTTGACTGCGACGCTGCGAAGCTGTCAACACTGTTGACTCATACTTCACTAAGGTACCAAGAATAGATCAGGTGGCAAGAAGTGTCACCAGACTACATTGAATATCACAGAGCTCATAATTCGGTCATTGTTATACTGACATCTGCATCTCAGCAATTGTCTCTGACAGCAACAACGGCTGCGATGGGCAAAACACATCACGAACATAATCTACGGCGCCGTCTCAGGTGCAGCCATCAGCAGTACTGTCTTTTCCAGTTGGGTCAGAGGGCTGTTAGCCGTTTCCTGTGCCACTTCTGCTTTGGTAACCATATCAAAGATGTGATCTGCAAAGCCAGCAACTTTTTATTGATTACTCGCAAGCTTTATGTAGTATTATATCTGTGGCTCAGCAAATTCACATGCCTTGAGGATGAAAACATGATTCTCCAGAGGCTACGCTAGGCATGGGCTTGCAAAACAGTCTTGTGCTTCCTTGAAGCCTTGACGCCAGCATGACTGATCAAGCAAGATGATTGCACTGCATCACATGCACAATGCATCCCTAATGCATCAGCGCATCATCCCATCAGGACTAAGGGTGCACCTGGCTCATCTACACCGAGCCCTGTCTGCATCCACTCTGCGTGCCTGTCATAGACCATCTGCACCTGCTGCTGCATTGTGACAGCATTTGTCAAGACTGCAGCCATCCGTCTGCGAATGCCTGGGACGATGCCAGGCAATTCAGCAACCTGGACAGCTTGCAGAAGCATCATGTCTGCTGAACTGGCGACGCCAAAGGCTGACACTGCTGTCTGTACTCTTGCATAGCACTCGCCTTGCAGCCACTGCAGGGCAGCCTCTGTGGAGGCAAAGTGACTGTTGCGTAACCAATCAGCAGCCTCTGCAGCAGCTGTGCTGATGACTGCTGGGGGTGCATCAGCTGCTGAGGCAGGAAGTGCCGGTGCAGATGCCAGTACAGGTGCTGGTTTTGGTGCTTGTATAGGCGCCGGTGTTGGTGCTGGTACAGGTATCAACTGTTCCTCATCAACAAACCATGGAGAGATTTGATGCGGTCGCACAGGTGACAAAGGCTCTGGAACATGCGGGTCTGCACAAAGAGTCAACAAATTAGCTTGCACTTCCAGCTCTGCACAGTGCACCAGATATTACATGCTCATGATGACAACACATGTGATTTGATCCGATATGCCAGCCAAGGCTTGGGTGAACTTGTGCAAATTTGGCAGCAAGCACCTTGCACCAACTCAATGGTGAGAAGCTACTTGTGAGCAATACATTGAAGCTGTGACATTGAGCCAAACACACTGCACAGCATGCAGAGGACATCATACCTTTTGTGGGCACAAGCAACAGCTGCACCATGCAGGTGTCTGCTTCCACATTCCCATACGACAGGAAGAGTGATTCCAAGTCATGCTCCCTTGCAGCATTGCCTGTGCCCCAGGTGGCAAGGTACACTGCATCTCCAGGCCCATACTCAAGCCCCACTGTACTGATGCCAATGTCTTCTAGATACTGCACTGCTAGCTGAAGATCTGCTGTCAGCGCATTGTTGCCTGCATCAAGGACCCAGTCGCCAGGAGATACACGCTGACAGGACCTCTGTTGTGCCTGCTGGGATCCCTCCACGGCAGGGCTCTGTTGTTCAGCATGGGGCTGCACTTGCACCTCCAGCTCACACATCATGCCTTGCTTGATCTCTGCAGCGGATGGCCCGGTGAACTGTAGCCTGATCTGCTTGACCACCATGGCTTCAGGCATGCGCTGCCAACTGATGGACCTTGGCAGAGTCAACGGCTCAGCCGTGGCTGGAGATGGCGGCTGTACAGGAGTCGTGACAAGGTCAGTCCAGACTGGCAGCTGCAGGGGAAGGGAAGTCCTGTTGCCTACAGGCAGGGTATCAGCATCAAGCTCACTCCAGGCAGCGCTTCCTGAGGCCCGTCCTTCTTCTTGATTCCGCAAGACCTGCCATGCAGCCCGACACATTATGCAGCATGCCAAACCCAAGCTGCATGCTGTTTTTGTTAGAATGGCATGCTATAGAATGTTGTGCAGTGTTCATTGGAATAGGGCAGTGCTGATTGCAGCACCACAGGCAGTCGCAATTGAACATGTGTCATGTTACTGAGCGCTGCTAGCGAGACTTTATGTGCTGCAACCACAAAGAATTAGTACCACATATCATGAAGATCCAGTTGGAGGAAAGCATCAAGAAAGCTGATGCCATGATCAGTGCACAGGATGCTGACATGCAACACCGTCATGACTCACCTCTAGCATGATCTTCATCACTGCCACATATTGTGAGCACAATACTGTTGGGCTGATGGCTGTCAAAGGAAACCTGTCAGGCTCAAATCCCCAGATGGTGCACACTTGATGCAGCGTGCAACCCTTGCTTGCTTGCTCAGTGACAACCAGCAGCTCAGATTCGCGCAGCACAGCGGCCAGCTCCCTCACACATTGTGCATTAGCAGGGTCTTGCAGACAGGCTTCGGTCAGGTGCAGCTGAAGAGCCTCTGACTCCTCAGCTGACAGTGGGGCCTTTAGCAGAGGCGACACATTTGCAAACTGGTATTCCTGCTGATGGTACAGCTCTGTGAAGAACTGCACCACCGGCTGCAGGTTCTCCAAGCACAGCTCTTGCAAGCCATGCGCATCAAAGGCATGCAATCCAGGAGCTGGCTGTGTGAAAGGCAGCACATCTGCATCCAGCTGGGCAGCAGGTGCACTGCGTCCCATCAAGGTAGAGAGAGCATCCTTGATGGGGGCCACTGGCGTGAAGGTCTGACTCACCATTGGTCCAGGCTCTGCAGCATTGCTCTGCTGCAGGATCTGCTGTGTCAAGGCATGCAAGAGGCTGAAGAGCTGTTGCAACTCCTCTAGCTGCACATTAGAGCAGTGAGCCCTGAGCGCATTCATCTGCTGCTCAGAAAGGGGCTGAGCAAAAGCAGGTGGCAGCTGAGCAAGCTGCTGATGACCTTCTTGTGCTGCGTCCTCAGCTTCTGCAGCAGGCTGCTTGTAGCAGAAGCCTGAGTACACCCAATCCAGGTTGTTCTGCAGGCGCTTCTTGCCTGCTATGTTTGAGGCAACTCGGTGTGACAGATGCGCCAGATCAAAATGAAGAGGAGCTACATCAGAAGTGACTTGAGAGTATACATAGCGCACAAAGCCAAAGGGATGCTTGTCAAGCAAGTACTGCTCTGTGCTGATGTCCTCAAGCAGTGTGATTGGCATGCTTCCAGGCTCCTGTGGTAAGCCATGCCCCTCAGCTTTGTCCAGGAAGTCATTCTGCGCATACATGTTGCAGATACAGTCACATGTGATTCCCAAGGTTGAGTCCCGCAGATGCATGATACAGACTCAGCAAAACACAGTTGACAGGAGCTTTTTCTGCATTGCAGCACAGGCCTTGTAAGAACTAGTGATCAATCCTTTCAAAGTGTCATCCTAACCGCGTGATGCAACCTCAGTGATGCACACATCTGCATCGCATTGCGCCTTCAAGCTGGTATTCTGTTACCCATTAAGGGAACCAGACATAAAAGATTTAAACAAGTCTGTACACGATCACAATCACAGACAGCACAACCTGACCATGTGCAGAGACACAACCATACCTGCACAGTGACTAAGGCCTTCAGCACCTTCAGAAGCTCATTATCCTCATTGTTGAACCCAAGGAATGCTGCCAAAGGTGTCTCATCTGTCAGCTTGGCAAAGACACTACCCTCCATACACTCATAGTCCACATGACCATCCATGACGGTGTGAAAAGCATTATAAGCTGACTTCAACTTATTCCAGATGTGAACCAAGCGCTCACCCTGTATGCAAAGAGACACACAGTCAGAAAGCACTCGTGCAGCTGACCCTGCACACATTGACTCTTCACATGAAACTTGAGTACCATGCCAAGCATAGCTGGGTGAGCAGATCATGGTCATGCAAAATGAGCTGCGTTCTGGAAGAAGAATATGATTGAATATATATGTTTGGATGTGCACTTGCAGGCGACATGGGTTGGCAAGGAGTGCTGTTGTTTGAGCCTACCTTAGCAAGGTCTTTCTGCTTGAAGGCCTGGATGTAATGGAACAGTGGCAGTGTCAATGTGTCTTCCGCAGTGACAAGCCCACGCAAGGCAGTCTGGATCCAGCTATAGATGTGCATGGCTGGCCTACAACGCAGGTTTGCATCCGCAAAATTAGTCAAGCAAAGTGTGAGCGCTGCATCATTTGTGCACAGCTTGTTCTGGTCATCCTTGCAAGGCAGCTGTGCAACAGCGTGCATGTTGGCTTGCGAACACGCTTCGACAATATGACTGAACTCAAGGACACTGTTGTTCAGGTCACACGCTCCAATGCCAAGCTCACCTGATGCATGCAAAGCCATCCCATGAACAGTGCTGCCTCAAAGTCTTGGCCAAGAAATCTCGCAGCAGAGGATTGGCCTGATCTCGCTCTTGTGTTGAGGCAATGTACACCCTCAGCTGATCCAGTAAGGCTGGCTCACTGGTCTGAGCCATTGACGATGTGCGCACATAACATGGCCACGCCAGCTGCTTAACCCAGCCTTGCAATTGCTTGCGCAGATCACTAGCATGCTGTAGTTGAGTATAAGCTAACTGCAGATCCTCCCTGGAACGCACAACACCTTATGATGTGCAATGCTGCCAGATCTGTGGGTGGCATTGCATTTGTAGTTATATGTGTGATATCAGGTGCAGAAAACTTTGACTGTTGGCTATGTAACAAGCCAACAGTAAACATGTCACACAGGAAACTTGTCGGTGCCATTGCCACCCATTTTGAACAAGCAGTGCAATTTACCTGGCATTGAACACCACAAAGAAGGCGTCACGCAGAGCAGCCTCATATGCCTTACGCTCATCATTAGTAGCAAACACATGCTTGTCTGCCTCAGTGACAGGGCCTGCCTGCAGCAGCTGCTGCATGGCAGCAACCAGCACAAGCAACCTGGAATCAGCTGAAATGCCAGCCTTGTACTGCAGTCCCAACCAGCAGCTTTCAATGCGAGTGAACATGAACTTGGACAGCCAAGCATGGTCTGTGGACCCAGGGATGCGCTCATCCACATCCCGAGGACTCAAGACTGGTCCATACATGGCTGCATGGTTGTCCTCAAACAACATGTGACCCAACAGCATGGAACCCCAGCTGACCAGTGTCACAAAGTAGACCGAAGCTGGATCCTGAAGAGGAGGCTGTGCATCAATCATCTCATAATCTTCTGACAGCTGCACGCCACAGTCATAGTGGACACGCCCAACCCTTGAATTTCTGGTGCTGCCCAGAGGGTGCGTGTGATGGATGTCGCCGGGAGTAAACATATGTGTGGATAGAACAGCGCTGTCAGCTGGGAGCTGCAACACCACTGCTAGCAGGTTGACTAAGAAGTGCCTCTGTGCGAGGGCGTCTGCACTGAGCTCAGTGTTGCTTCTGTCAAACATCCTTGCCATGTCTGTGTCTGGATGCACATGCCGCAGATCTTGGCTGGACTGGTTGCAGAGAAACTCAAGAACCCTCTGGTGCTGAGAAGGCATGGCCAAAGTGCTTGCAATCCTGCAACACAAATGTGCAGATGTGTGTACCGTGCTGATTGCAAAGGAGGACGAAACTGCTACTTGCGACACTCTGTAGCACATACATCGCACATCTTTAATTGCCCACTTGGACATGATTGTCAAAACAAAACAGAACACACACAGTAGCAGCACGGTTCCATGATGAAATATGCGCCTGTGCTTTCAAGCTCACTGATGTGTACAGCCCACTCTTCCTAATGTCCTGATGTGCAGCATAACACCACAGTATTGCATAGGGACGCACCTGGGACATAAATTCGCCAGAGCTGAGCTTGCACGTCCACAATCAAACAACTCATAATACGTCAGCAGGATCACTTGTCCTGCCAAATGCCGCTTTGCAGCAGCATCTACATCTATTGTTGACCGCTGCAGGACAGTCAGCCATTGCTGCGCAGCCTCAGCAGCCGCAGGGGAGGCTGCCTGTGAGTCAGTGGTTGCATGTGCACCCACATGAGTCTGGAAGGACCGCTGAAGGCTGGCAAACTCTGGACTCTGCATGATGCTGGGGTGGTGGGCTGCATGCTGACCGGTTTCAGTCCTGCATGTACAAAGCAAATTTGTGCTCTACTATGGGCTTACGAGAGGTGTCCTGCTGATGAGCTTCAGTGCTTGGAAGCCAGTGCAAGCACGCAGGAGTGGCTGTCTTGATGTATGCACATCATGGTGGTCTTGTAGCCTCACAGGACATCCGTGACCATAATTATTCAGGAATTCAGATGCGACAGACATGCTATTCATACCTCAGAGCAGTTGCCCACTGCTGAGTCCAGGCTCCAAGTCCCACACAGCACACATGCTTGGTAAAGACATCTGCCACATAATCAGGCTGACTTGCTGTGTGCTGCTGAATGTGGGTGATCAGCAGCTGCTGGTGCACAGGTTCAGCAAAGATAGCCTCCATGCGCTGCTGCAGGTCTTCAGCATCGTCTGACTGCACTAGGACTTGCTGCATGGTGCGCAAGCCTTCTGGCGTGCTGAGCTGGGATGCAAGCCAAGCTATGACAGAGTGCAGATATGCGCAGTAGGAAATGCTGTCCATTTGAGCGTCCACTGCAGCTGCGTTTGCTGAGGGCCTCCTTTGGTGCAGGTCGGCTAGCATGGCCTGCAGATCCTGCTCTGCCCCACCTGCTGGTAACGTAGCAGCTAGGAGTAAGCGGAAGCGAGCCACATAGAGCGCATCTGCAAAGGTATCTGGGCTGACTTCTTGGCCTGCCTGACACCTGCATATTGGGACAAAGTGATCATTACAGTGGCAGGAGCACAACTGAGCAAACGCACAGCTCGCTGAGGCAACAGTGTCTGCTTCACACAGTGACAATATGCCAGGTGCATACTTCACAAAGCTCTCCTATGCATAAAAGTATCATATCACGTGCATAGAAGGGAACAGTGTCACTCAAGAAGGCAAATGAACTTGCCTGAGGCTTCCATACAACTCTGGGAGGTATGTTAAACTAGCCTGCTGAGTTGTCAGCAGCACAGGAAAGGGGCCCTGTGCATGCTGGCTAGCATACTGCTTGATCACGCCCTCAACCGATCTGGTCTTGGCTCTGTTGACAAGTTGCAGAGTGTCAGGCGACAGTAGCTCTATCAGCAGGTACTCCTGCATGTGCTTGGCCTGAGCAATGCTGCCAGCAAACACTGCTTGCAGAGCAGCAAGCAGCTCTGCCTGCAAGGGCTCTGCAACGTCCTGCGCCTTGCTGATGCGCTTGATCAAGTCAAGCATGAGGCTCTCAGCTGCCAAACTGGCATCCCTCTGCATGTCCAGCGTTGGCAGCACCTCCAATAGCCTGACAAAAGCTGCTGAGGCAGAAAGCTGAGCATCGCCAACTTGTACCAGAGACTTCAGTGAGCTGTGGAGCAGCTGCATACTAGCGGCTGTGAAACTGTCCAGGAGACTATGTGCAGCCAAAAGGACAAACCGCTGACCCGAAGCAGTAGCATCGCATGTCTGAATGCAGCGCAAAGCACGACGCAGCCTGTGCACATCATCCGGCACAAGCTGAGGTTGCTGGGCCCTCTGTTGCAAGCTGCTCCACAGAGTATCCCTGATGAAACCTGACAGCTCCCGCTTGCTGGGTGCAGCAGGTAGATGCAGCGGCTGCTGCGGTGTGTTGGTGCCCACAAGCTCCTGAAGGAGCATCACCCCAGCTGCCAGCTGTGTCTCTGCAAAATGCAGGTGACCCAGCAGTGAAGCAAGGCTGCCCTCAGGCCAGAAGCCCATGAGCCAATCCTGCACCAGGCTTCCAAATGGCAGCTGCTGAGCAAACCACTCCACAGGGACGCCCAGCTTCTCACAAGCTACACTCTGCATGTGAAGACTGCAGTCAGGTCCAGCATGTGTTGCAGCTAACAGCTGGAGATGTTTTGGTAAGAACGCAATGCAGCATGCAACTGCTGGCACACAGCTTGTTTGAGGTGTCCTTAGTGGAATTAGGCTGACAGGAGTCCAAAAGCTGAAAGTGGTGATGGTGGCAATTGTGATTGAACTGCAACCAGACTGCATTGTGTTGCCATCAATAGAGAACCAGGCTTGTATAACTATTGAGGATGACCATCAGACATGATTGCTAGTGAAGTCCTGTTGCAAAGCTGCAGCCCTACCTTGACATAGCGCACCCTGACGCTGGCATCTGCAGCCATGCAGTTTTGCAGAGAAGTGGCACTGACATTTGTTCCGATGCTCTTCTCCACAGCAGCATAGACTTGAGCCATCACAGACCTATCTGCCATTTCTAGGCTCATGATTGCCTCTTCCTACAGATAGACTGTTTTTGTTAGACAATGGAGGTCTCCTTGACTTGAGAGGCACGCATACAGGCATGTATGGCTTGGTTTTGGAGTTGCCAAACATAAAAAGACTCCTCACGCTGGCACATGAACATACACACACATGACTGTGTATGCACTCAAGTTGCGCGGTGTAATGCAAACACGACACAGTGAAAACTGCATGTGTGCTGACCTTTAGGTTGTTCAGCAAACCATGAACTTGTGAGAAGAGAGGGAAGGCGTGAGCTGGTTGGAAGCACTGAGGGGTAAACTGGCGGGCTTGGATGTAGTGGACTTGGCTGGCCAATGCTGGAAGCTCAGCAATTGAGCGGGTCACACACATACTAGCAAACGCTTGGTAGATGCTGTCCACTGCTCCACCGCTAGCCTCACACTCTTGGCAAGCATGCATCAGAGTGATTAGATCTAATTTGTTTCCAGCCAGTCTTGAGAAAGCTTCTGAAAGAAACGTGCCAGTGTGGTTTTGGTAGAGATCACTCAGGGCTGTGCTCAAGTTGCGATGATAGCCCTGGCTCACGCTAGTTGCAGCCTGCAAGACATCATATGTTTATTCAAGTACCTGTTGTAGCTCATAAGGAAACTCCTGTGTTACATGGTATGATAACGTGAACTCATGGGAGATATGCATGTTTAGCAAACTACAGAACGACAAAGCTCAAAAACATGGAGGTGGGCCATGAGGGTTTACTGCATATCAGGGCGGGAGGCATGTGATCGTACCTTCATGACAAAGACTGCCATCGCATTTTGGTCCCACATGGAGCTATACCGCTGGCGCAGGGCATTGCCGAAAACATTCAGTACTGAGTCCACAGCCTCCTGCTTCTGTGACAAGTTGTCTGAGTACAAGCCACAGTATACACGCAAGCTAGGTGGGTGCACATTGGCATGGGCCCATCTGGCAGCCTGCTGAGCTTCCACAGAGGACTGCAGGTAGGTCAGAAGATATGCTCTGGTTGAATGTGCATAATTGGCCTGTGCCCCACCTGCACTCAACACAACCTTGACAAAGGTTGCAGCATAGAAATGCATTGGGTACTGTCAAAGTGTCCTACAATTACAAGCAAGTTTTGTGGGGGTCCCAGCAAGACTTCCAGGGCCATGCATGAGACACAGTGATGGCAGCAAGGTGGTGCGCTTTGACAAATACAGGTACTCCTGATGACCCACCTAGCAGGTCCATTGGCTGAACAGCCTTGCCACCAAAGAGAGCCACAGCTGTTGACGCCCAGGAGTTCATCTGTAGCATCTCAGTGCGGGAAACACCTCCAGTGCAGGAGTCTAGATACCAGAAGTTCCAGCCATATAGGAACAAAGAGGGGTAGCAGTCATTCAGAGCTGCGCCAGGCATGAAGTGCAACAGGAGCACCCATATCTTGCTGGATCCAAGGCTGCTTGAGCCAGAGTCAGTGAGGTCGTCAATCATTTGCCGCAACATGCTGAGCTGACGCTGAGTGACGTATCTCATATTTGCACTGAAAAGCACCAGCTCAATGCTATTGTCATGGTGGGCAGCCCAAACAGCTTCATAACATGCTTCTTTGGTCGTCAGATGCTCAAGCTTGTATACAGACACAACCTGCATAGGTGAGGTACGTTAGCACCTAGACAAACAGCATACTGCAGCAGTAAACATATATGTTTTCATCAAGGAACCAGCAGAAATGCAAAATCCACCATTGCCAGCTTGAACAATGCAGCTGCATGTGCAAGGTACCAGCGATTTATTGGCAAAAGCATCAGTGCACAAAGCTTATGAGCTGAGAATGACCTCAGGCTGCTCAGTCACAAAGCGCATGAGCAGCTCTTTCTGCTGCGCTGTCTCAGGAGAGTCTGTCACCCGGCCTACAACACCAAAGTGCTCAGCTTTATGGTTAATACATGCACGCACAGATGTCAGGCACAAGAGCAGCTTCAGGCAGATAGACAGATAGGCAGACAGACAGACAGAGACAGACAGACAGAGACAGACAGACAGAGACACACACAGACAGAGACACACACACAGAGACAGACACAGACACAAAACACCGACACAGACAAGTAGACAGACAGACAGACAGACACTTGCTGAGCGTATTTCAACTTCACAGCAAGGGTTTTTTTGCAGCTGCTTTGTAGAATTTGGGGCTGTAAGAAGCAAACTTCAACTTGCAATCCAATTTTGTTGAGAAAGATGGTCACCTGCTGGCAGCACATATCCCATCTCAAGGTCTGGAGTGGTGCAGGTAAAGATCACCCATTTCTGCTGTGCAGGCTTTTTCAGCAGCAACCGCTGGCCTGCAACTGAGGATGCAGCCTCAGCTGCAGCAGATGACTCAGGCTGATCCAACATAGGCTGCATGACCTCATATGACAGTTCTGGCAGCATATCAGTGCCCAACACACCAAGCAGCTGCTTCAGGTTGTAATGCTCCTGCTGGTGCAGATAGAAATCCATGTAGGCCTCTGGCAGCTGGAGCCCAGCATACACCTGCTGCAAGAGGACGTGAGGCCTGACCAGCTGCAGGAGGTGAGAGGCTACAGAGCGCACAAGCGCCCGAACCAGGCCCTCGCGGTCTATGCCCTTGATCTGCTCAGCTGGAGGGAGCTGCTCTTGCAGAACAGTCATCAGGATGGTGGTGACTGTGCTGCCAGGCACAGCGCCATAGCAGGTGTGCTCTCCCAGTGTGGTCATCAGACTCTCGCATCTTGAGCGAACCTCGTCCACCACCTGACAGCTGGCTGGATCCTTTTTGGCTCTGAGCAGGTCCCAGAAACTCTCGACAGACACTGCATACTTCTCAAACCTGCACCAGTAAATAGCAGGCCTTGGATTCAATCTTATACCAATGGCAATGACAGGTCAGCAGGATACAAGACTGCATGCATTTGTACAGACTTGAGCTTTGATTATATTGGCCATAGTGCTCAAGAGTCAAGGAACCTAGAGTGCACGGTTTTGGCTGAGGGCTGGCAGGATTGTCCTGATGCTGAGACAACGAGTTTAATGTGACATGCAGAGTGCAAACGTGACATGCAGAGTGCACAATGGTCAAAGCACTAGCTGCATAACATATTTCAGCATCAGAAGTGTAAGGACAGAAAATCATCGGGCACACTTTGCGCAAAGTATAGGAGGCAGGCAAGAGAATTGACGTACAGATACTCCAGCTGGGGATCAGCAGGAGATAACATGCGCAAACTGTTTGCATACTCAAGGTCAATTGCAGAGCCTGTGCCCGTTGGCGCACCTGTCCAAGAAGGGCGCCTGCAACTGCCCCAGCAGTCTGCTAGGAGTGTGCACCACAATCCTTGCCTCCGGGTGCACAATGCATGGCTGCAGAAAGCTAAACACATCAAACAAGTAGACATATGAGGCAAGCAGGCAGACAGACAGGCAGACAGGCAGACAGACAGGCAGACACAAACAGACAGACAGGTATTGACCAAGGCAAGGCAATGGCAGACAATGCATACAGACATGCAGCGACAAGAGCATGAATGCATCATCAAAGCAGAAGCACCAGCCTACCTTGCTATAAGATCCAATGCCGATCTGTACATACAGTTTGGCGTTCTGATCCCTGTCCCGCTGGACAGTGAAGAATTGGTTAAACAGGTCATACAAGCTGCCATGGATAGCCTCAGTGTACATCAAGAAGCAGGTTTTGCCCTGCTCAATGGCCCTGCGTATGCCGCCAATCATAGACTTCTGTGCCTCCTCAGACTGATCGTCAGCAAACGCACTCATCTGAAAGACCTCGGTCCTCTCTCTGTTCAAAATAGGCTGCCCTCCCTGATAGGAGCTGAACAGCAGGCGATATGCTGAGTCATCGCCTGCAAATACATACATACATACATCTATTCAGCGTTGGAACGCCTGCTGAAAGCAGCAGTTCAGCATGAGCCCTGCGCTACACCTCAAGGCAAAACTACATTGCAGCCCGGCAATCCCAGAACTCATGCTGATCAGATGGACAAGTCTTGCAGACACTGAGAAGTGCCTCTTTGTGGTTGTAGATGTGCACAAGGTGCTGCCTGCAGATTTGGTGGTCAGAAGCACACTGAGACAAGGCTCAATGGCGTATCTCAAAACAGTGTTGCAAAGCCATTAGAATTGCTTACCGGTAAAGTCTATCACAAGCTTTGGGCGTGCAGATCGATCGCTTAGAGTGGCATGCTGGCCCACGAAGTGATGCCCATCCTCTGCCAGGCCATCAGCCAGCACTTCCAGAGTGGGGCGGAAGTCCTTGGCTTGGGGTTCAGGAAACCTGTCAGACCCACACGCCTGAGCCAAGTGACTGACAAAGCTCTTGGCAATGTTCCGGAACTCCTCTTGAGGCATGCCGCCAAAGTTGCGCTGCAGCGCCTCCACCACAGTTGCTGTGTTCATTCTGACATGGTCCCCTTGCCTGCACATACAATGTGCATTTCACCTCAGCACATACACGCATGACGCAATGCCAGCAACATGTCTGGAAAGTAGGTTTCAGCAAGAGGAAGCAGTCTCTGTGGAAGCTGTTGTTTTCAGCTGACATGGCACTGTTGCTCTGACATTGCAATGCCTGGTGCTTGGGGTGTAACACAAGCAAGAGACAGCTGAATTTTGATACGCAGTGAGCATCATGCAGCCTGGCTTGGGCACCTGTGACGCCTTGCAAAGTACTTGAAAAAGTGGTGCAGGTCCCGGGAAGAGCTGCTTGGCCCACCAAATTGGCTGCGCCTTGCCTCCACCAACTCAGCATATGCTGTGCAGCACGCCTTGATGCACAGACCCTGCTGTGTGTTGCCATCTACCCTCAAATCAAAGCTCAGGAAGCTGCTTGCAAGAGTCTCCAGGTCTTTCTGAGAAGGGGCAGAGCGATACACACACACTGCACGATTGGTCTTGGCAGCATCAAGTTGCCGGTTGGTGATGGTGACGTATCCCAGCTCAGCATTGTCCCAAAGGTAATGGACAATCTTCAAAGCTTCCATCTCATCCTGTACACAAAAACAAATAAGATCACTTCTCTGCTGACACACACCTACATATATATCTCTCACTTACAGTCCAACACTGTATTGTCCAATCATGACGCATGTGTTGAAATTGGAAAGGTAAACACAGACGCTAGTGCTGCGTGCCTGTTCTCAGTGCTATCATAGAGATGCCAAGTTATGTGTGATATTCTGCAGCAATGACAGTATTCAGTGTTTAGCACGAAGCCCAATGAGGGGCAGCAAGGGTTGCATACCCCTGGTAAGCCACCCTCATCAAGCAGCACTGTGGCAGTGCTCTCCTGGCCTAGTCCCCTATGCCTTCTCTGCCTCTCTTTTGCTCGCTGACATACAGTGCCGATCTCCTGTAGTACATGTCAGCATCCTGTTCAGCCATCATGCCGGAATGCTGATGTGCTCATGATACTGGCCGGCGTGGGTAGTTGAGTCTTTAAGATAGGCATATCACTGTGCAGCTCTACCTATTGGAATGCAAGGCACATATGTTTGAACTCATTGCAGTCTACACTTCACTGAATGCAGGCATCGCAGCCACAAATGCATCAGATAAAAGGTTCACTTGTGATGTGGACTTCTCTGAGCACTGGTAGTGGAAGAGATCAATGGCATTGAAGAGTCTGAAGAGCTTGCTGGAAGAGGCCTTGCCACGCATGCGATCAGCAGCTAACTTGAAGCTGAGGGTCTTGCTGTTGCCTGCAAGCATGTGCAGCAGTTACTGTAACAGACTGAAAGCATGGATGCAATAGCGCCACCCTACGCCTTGAATGCACAGTACCAGAGACTGCACATTGTATGGTGTGCTAGCTTTCTTCACACATTACACGCATCATCACACAAGTATCACTGTTCATGCCCAAAATGGCTGGTAGGATCAGTTGAGCCAGTCTCTACATGGTGAGCCAACCTGGGGTGCCGACAATGATCAAGGGGGTCTTGGTGGCAATGCACACAGCAATGCAGAAGAAGTTCTCCCGTAGAGCTTCATTGGGGGCAATCCCTGGAGGCAACTGAGCTTCCTGAGTGAAGAAATTCAGCTCGTACTCCACAACACAGGCCAAGTCGTAGGCAGGGTGGCCTCTCATCCCCAGCCCTGTGGGGACCATCCAAAGCAGCCATCTCCAACAAAAAGCTGTTGCGCAGATCTCTGTCCAGACGGAAATAGTAGGCCACCGCAATGCTGAGCAGCAAGGAGCGACGTACAAGTGCCTCCTCATCCTTTGGAACGCTGTCGGGGTAGTCATGCTGACGCTGTCTGTGGTGGCTCATGAAGAAGGCCAGCAGCTTGAAGACACGCTGCAAGTCTCGCTGGCTGACAGATGCTGGCCCAAGATTCTGCTTCATGAACTCCTGCAAGAACATCAAGCATTGTCGTCATTGCCACCGCTTACAAACGGAGCTAGTCCATGCCTACAAAGGTCACAGCAAAGCACTGTCTTAATTCAGGTTTCTGCATGTGCTTCATGCCTGCCAGCGATGCCCGTCCTGTCAATGGACACCCATAGAGTACAGTCCATAGTGTCCAGTGCTGTTACATGCAGGCACTCAGAAATAGGTTTGAACACACCTGGTAGGACACAGCTGCAGCTGGCGATTGTTTTTGTTATTGCTGATGCTGCAGAAATCTCACTGTTCGTAACCAAACCACTTCACAGCTATCTCAGGAGTACGGTCAACTGGCAGAAACCAAAATGTACACATTGCAGCACCTGTCTGAGCTCACCTGGGACTTGCTGATATACCGCATGAGCAGTCTGGATTGATCTGTGTCAAACCCTGGTGCATCAGCTCCTTCTGCTGCTAGCATTTGCAGCTTTGCTGTGACGTAATGTTTCTCCTGCAGTGCTGACATGCTGCCAAAGGCCCAGACAGCCTCCTCCATGGAGGCTGGACAAGGCCGCACAATGTAGCGGGAGTTGAACAGGTCACGCTCGTGGGCTCTTGGAGACCCCAAGTCAGGTCTAGCAGGATTGATAGCTGCAACCAAGAAAATGTTGCTGGGTACCTTTCTGCCGTCAAACATGCCATCAACAAAGAGGCTCTTCATTTCACCCATGATTGAGGATGTGTTCAGCTCGTCTACAAAGAAGGTGAATTTCTCATCCGGACACCTGGTTGCTGTCTGAATCAGTGGCCGCAGCTGGGAGCGCAAAGCTGCTGTTGTGATCTGTGCGTGCATCTGCATTGCTTGAAAGGTGGGGCATCTGTCCACAGTCAGGCTCGCCAGCACCAGCAAGAGCAGCTTGCGTGCTCCACCAAAGTTGGTTTCTTTCCCTGCCACAGCCTGAGCACCAGTACAAAGCGAGCCATCAAAGAAAGCCTGAACAAGATCTGAGGACTGGCTCTCAACCTGATCATCGCTGAGCTTGTAAGCCTGACAGGCTGCTGTCACCCTGTCAACAGCTGTATCCCAAGGGGCGTCCCCATGGAAGTGCTGCAGCACATATGCCAGCTGCTGCCTGTCAATCAGCATGTCCGAGAGGACCTGCTCCTTGACGAATGCTGCTAGCTGGCTGAGCAGTCCATCTAGGGCTTGAGTGACATCATGTGCAGGCTGCCAGCAGATCACTGACATCATGATGCATATCAGTCTATGCAATCCAGCAGCATCTGGGCCATTTTCTCTGAGCTGCTTCAGCAAAGTTGCCACGGCAACTTCTGGCTCCTGCTGTGATTGCAAACCCCGATTGACCTGACTGGACAGCGCAAGCGACCACAGAGGTTCTGGTGGCTGCACCGCTGGTTGGGTAACCAACAATGACTCATGGCGGCCAGCAAAGTCCTGCAGCAGCCCTAGCAGGGCTGCCATGTGAGCGTCATCTGCGGCTGTGTTAGAGCTGACCAGGTCATGATACACTGTCAGCAGCTTGGTTTTACCAACACCAGTCTCTGAGCTCATGATGGTGACAACACCGCTCTGCCGTCGCTCCTGAAGACACAATGCAGTCAGGACATGTCCAACACAAAGGCTGTCAAGACCTGCAAAGCCTATCATGGACAAAAAACCGGTTGAGCTGCAAATTCTTGCATCATGTTTGCAAGTGTATCAGACTGCAGGATCTGATCACAGACAGTGACCGCAAGCTTGAAGCACTAGCAAACACAAACAGGCTGGCAGAAGCTACAGCAAAAGGACAGTGGCAGAAGCTGCAACAAAAGGACAGTGTCAACACATATCAGCAAAGTTCAGCGCTGTTGAGGATTGACGTACCTCCAGGTGCAGCATCTTCATGGTATAATCTAGGGTCAGAATGTATTTGTGCTTCTCCATGATAGCATGCACATGGTCCCTTTTACTGGAGTTCTTGAACAGTGCATCTGCCAGCAAGCCTTCACGAGCAGCAACTGTGTTGAACTGCGCAGGAGCTTCTGTGAAAATCAGCCGATCTGTCACAGGACGTTGAACTTGTTGTTCTGTGCCATCTATGACCTGTGCGACTCTGTATGGCTCTAGTGCGTCCCACAGCTTGACACATGGCTTGATATGCTGCTCAACAAAGGGATCCTGCTGCTCAGCATCTAGTGTGATCACCTGCACAGCCAGGCAGTGGATACTTTCTGCAAGCCAGTACATGGATTTTTCAAGCGCGTCATCCATGACCTGCCACAAAACTGCCATTGTTACAATCCCTCCCCAGACAATGTGAAAGCATAACTTGACATCTATCAGGTGTTCTGCTTCAGTGAGGTCATTGACGCGCAAGCCATGACTGACAAAACATTTGGGGACAAAGGCCATTGTCAGGCAAAGTATGCTGGCCCACTGCAAGTTCACAGATCAGTTTTGTGCATCTACACAAGCACAAAACGGCGTTGAAACTGATGTACCTGGATGCTGGCTTCGTGATAGATCAAGAAGGAGTGGGGATACCGATCCCAGTCAGATCGGA
The DNA here is from genome assembly GCA_036924285.1 of Asterella californica. Lineage (NCBI taxonomy): Eukaryota > Viridiplantae > Streptophyta > Marchantiopsida > Marchantiales > Aytoniaceae > Asterella > Asterella californica. The sequence continues at coordinate 25,686 of JAYKYS010000135.1, forward strand.
GCTCCTTGTTCACTAGCTGGCAACACTCACGCAGCCCAACCTCCACGAGTATGTTTGCAAAGTGAAGAAAGGTGTTGTCCCTCAGCTGATCAGCACACATGAAGCTGGCCCGTTTTTCCAGGTGACGCATGAAGTTGGCCATCCGCAACCTGGTCCCCAATGGTCCCAGCCTGCACAATTGATCCATCAAGAAATCCGTCAATCAACCGGCCAACTAATCAACCAGTCAATCAGCCAGTCAGTGAAAGAACCAATCACTCAACCAACCAATCCCACAACAGCAATACACAAAGTTTAGGCAGTTGCAGTACAGCTTGGTTTGGTTTTGCTGACAAGAACGATGCAAGCAGCAAGGTGATCAAAGCTACTGATGCATGCTAACTCTCTTGCAGTACAGTGGCTGTTGTAAAGTGAGCAGTGATTGCTCACCAGTATGGCTTGTGAGCAATGAACATCAATGCAGCTCTTATATAAGAGGGTCAGAGAATGATGAGCAAAAAAATGATGATATCCAGGGAGTAGAAACCTGTCAGTTGGATAGGGCGCATCCCGGACTATTTCTTCCACTTTAGCATGCAGCTGCTTCAGCAGACTGACATGCTCTGAATGTGTCACATTGACACCATCAACAGTGAAGTACTGATGCTCCTTGTACAGCTGCAACCCTGTCTTCTCTGCCACCCTCCTTGCTTCCTCAGGGGTGGTGTCCAGCACGCACCGCCCATGACCTCTATGATGTTTCTGGAAATACAGCTTCAGGAGCTTGAAAACGTTTGGCCCAAAGATACTGAAGTCAACGTCACTGCATGGCACCAAATGCTTGTGTTGCTACTGATATGGTCAACAGAGTGACACTTTTGGACAGTTTATACCATTCAAATGGTATGTCTGGAACGTACAGGTGGCCAATTCCATTGTCATACACCAATCATGGGACCAACTCACGTCACCACAGAACTGCAGCTCTACATTGCCCTGAGGGTTCCTGGAGTGCATTTGCATTGGGCATTGTTATGCACTCTTGTGACCGTTCAAGGTGCGAACCATACCTGTTGTCAGCGGCCACTGCACACATCTGAATTGTGTCAGCATCTGTGGAGCACAAATCGGCCAGGACAGGCAAGTGTAGCAGCATGCCAAACTCAGCCCCCTGCAGGGCTGGATGCCATTGATCAGCGCCAGGCAGCAGATGCTGTGACTCTTCTCCTTCAACCGGAACTGGAATCTCCAGCTGAATGGTAGCTGTGATGTCAGGCAAGAACCCAAACACTGCCCCAGAAGCAGGATCAGCAACAACACCCTCGATCAATAGCTGGAAGAGCAGCTGATTCAGTGTCTTCATTGACGCATAGCTGGAGACCGACAATTGGACCAAAGGAGCAGACTGATTTCTCCTGACTGCTGCCTCCAGATAGCTGATCAAATCTGACACTGTGAAGTCTTCGGTGACTGTGATGGAGACTGAATTAGCCTCAATGCCTTGCACCTTGGAAGCTAGAGTATGAGACTTGCCAGCTCCTGCCAGGCCACACACACAGAGAAGCTGGTGCCGCAAGCCAACTTGTGCTGCAACCTGCTCAGCGCTGACCACAGCATGAGGCTGCATGCGGGTGACTTGCATCCAGCTCATGGTCCCTAAAAGAGCCTCATGTCCAGACGACAGGATGTAGTCCACGCTGACTTGGAGATGCTGACTGCTGACCTTGATCTGAAACTTGAGGATATGTTCTCGCAGGTGCACAGGTAGCAGCTCCAAGCCTACAATGCTGAAGTGCACCCTGCGACAAGCAAGCCATTTCTGCCTGAAGCTTTGGCCTCATAAGCCTGTATGATGCACAGATATGACGCCAAATGAAGACTACCGTGTCATGCAGATCATGGCTTGGTGGTGGAGAATGAAGACTTTGGCATGAGCAGCAGACACGTCGATACCCATGACATCATGTCAGATACTAGGCAATAGGCAACAGACAATAGGCAACAGGCAGTGTTGGGGCCTGCTTACCAAACGACAGATCACTCTGTACCCCACTGTAAAACTCAAAACTGTGACTGGCATGTTTTGACTGCATGTACACTTTGAGACTAGAATGCTCACCTGTGTTTCTCTACGCACAGCAGGAAGCGGCAAAGCTCAGCCTCTGTGGTGCTAGGAGAGCACCAAAGGCTCTGGCCTGCAGTTGGACGCTGCCCTGAATGGAGACTCAACAGGATGCGGTGCACTGGGACAGTCACCCCCTGGGGGCGTCACCACCACACGCTGTCCTGTTTGCGTACCCTGTAACAAGGTGAAGGGTGGGGGGTCAGCCAAAATGATTGAGGGGCGAAAAGCCAACAGCAGAAAGTAAGGTTAGGCTCCTAGCTGGGATCTGTCATGTCAAAGCGTATACCACCTCAAGCAATCAGCGGCAAAGGAGAGGACGATAAGAGCTGTGGGGAGGGTGAGGGAGGGGCAGAGGACCCTACATGAGAGGCGATGAGCATTCAAATTGGGTCGGGTGCAGGCGACAACTGTCCATGAGGTTTGTAAGCAATGCATACTCATTACATGTAGAGGCTGGAAGCCCAGTGCAGTCCATGTCTCCAGTCACAGGTACAACTGTGCTGAAATCACTGTCGGAACTGAACAATTTGTTGGTTTCATATACCAGTGATGATGGTGAAAGCTGGGAAACATCACCTCATTGGGCCAGGCCACAGGCAAAAGGGTCAACACTTGACCAAAAGTGTCCATGTGGCTCCAGGCTCCAGCTGCCACCGTGTGCTGGATCCCACGTTTCAAGGCCAGTGCTGGTCTGAGTTCGTTGATGGAAGATGCATGCAAAGCTGGCAGGAGCATGAGCATCTGCTGGATCTTGGCAACCGACTCATGAGCATCTGTGAACAACAAAACCAAGTCAGTTCTGCAAGCCACACCAAGCTTGCCAAGTGCGTGCTGCGTATGAGGCGGTGTGCCATGCTGATCAGGGTCTAGAGAGGGTGAGGGGGTAAGGGAGACTCAGGAGCAGAAGCCATGCGCAAAACCTGCCCCCCTCCCCTCCTTTCCCCTCGTCCCACCCTGGCCATGTCTTTTCCAGGAAGCATTCACACTTTTAAGCTGCATACATACACTGTGCATAGATTCCCCTGTGGTGTCAGGTGCATGCTGTGTTGATCGGCCTACCATTTGAAGCAAGCGCAGTCTCTGTGAGCTTGGCAGCAGTGACTAGCTGCTGGGTGTTGAGGAAGCACGTCAAAGGGTACTGCTCATGGATGGCTGCGATGTGCTGATGCCAGATCTCCAGTTCACCCTTCAGCGCTGCAGCCTGTGACTCCAATTGCTGTTGGGTCCAAGCAAATTCGTAGGTGGGCGCTCCGGTCTGGTGTGCAAGATGCCCAGCCAGTCGCAGTTGCCAATGCAAGGCTTGCAACTCCAAAAGCACCTGCAGTCGGCATGCTTGTCCATGACACACAGCATGTTAGAGATCTGAAGACAAGTCAGAAACAGAATGATGAAGCATTCGCCTCCTTTTTGAGCGCAATGCTGACCAAATGCCTAGTGTTGCCAGCTCATTCACCTGTGCTTCCATGCCAGGACATCCGATGAGTCACGTCTGGCTCCCCAACCCGGATTGTAAGTTATATTGATTGATCGATAAAGAGCACTACCTCGTAGCATGGCAGCTTTCACAGACAGTTGCAACACAAGTGAGGGAGCATGCACTCATGCTGCAAATGGGCAGTTGATCACACCTTGTAGCAGCCCAAGAAGACATCAACCCTGGCATCAAAGTCTGCCAGGTTGAGCTCCTGGTGATGACTGAGGTACAGCTTGCTGACAAACTCTGACAAGCCATCACTGCTCATAGCCAACTCCACTGCCGAGGTGTCCCGGCTGAGGTTGGACATGTAGGTGCAAGACAAGAAAGGCATCTGGTGCGCAGATGAGGATGGAAGATGTACACGAAACTTCCCCGTCTCTAGCAGCTGGTGTAAGGTGACACTGACAGCCTGGGCTGAGTGACTGCTCATGGCGAACCAGCTGATGACAAGCTCCATGTTTCTGGTCACCGCTTCAAGACACGCCAGGGCAGGTAGCACTGGTGCATTGACTGCTGGCCCGGCTGGAATGTGCCTGTCGAGAGCCAGTAATCGCACCTGCGCACAGTACACAAGCTCAGACTTACAAGTGACGTCATGAGTAGTCTTGCACGGTGAAGGCACAGTTCTTTATCAAAGCTGTTTTCAGTGCAAACAGCTTAGTGCTGACACAGTCCAGCCATAACGCCACGTCAGACTTGCCACACATGCGCCTACAGCCAAGTGGATTGTTTGCAATGCTGCTTACATTGTGTAATAGGCCCTTGAAGGACTCAGCGTTCAAGAAGGCTGCAACAATCTGCCGAGCCTGTTGCACATCAGCCAAGACTCCAGCGTTGTATTCCTCCTCTGACATCAGCTGGGAGTTCAAGAGCATCACTCTACTGTCAAAGCGAGCCACTCCTTGCCTGCACAAACATCACCAGATTGTTTTCATAACAGCATGATCAGAACACAAATACTACCAGGTTGTTTTGAAACAGCATGATCAGAACAATACGAAAAACACATATCCCAGCCGTGAAATGAAGCATTGCATCAAGCAGCTGCCAATGAGTGTAAGCCACACAGGCTTGGTACAGATCACACAAGCACACCAGTTTAGGGTCTAGGGTTGATAGTGTTTCAGGGTTTTAGGATTTAATCTGGTAAGCTTGAAGCATTTGATGTGAGTTGGCAAGAATCTTACTCGCCATAGAAGCCATGCTGTACAACAAAGTTCCAGAAGGCGGTGCAGCCCAAGATCTTTTCGAAAAGAAGCTTCTCAGGTGCTGACAGAACCCCACACACTCCAGTCACCTGCTGGATTACCCCAGCAGCCTGATTGAAGGTCAGGTTGCTCAAATTCTCTGGGGCAAGACATGTGTACGCAAGGCGGTGCATTTCAGCATAGTGATCGTCCTGGCAAGCCACCAGGTTGTGCTGATCCACTACATTGAGAATCCGAGGGAGCGCATCAGCCCATTGCGTTGCAACAATTGCATCGCGTATGCGAGTCCTAGCTGCCAAATAGACTGACCGGTTACCATCTGATGAAAAGTAGCTGCCCACCACCTGCAAAGTTGTGCATGTCAGCATGCTGCTTTGGAGTGTGTACCTGAATGACCATACCAGGGTCACAACAGGTGATGTGCAATGAGCAAGTACCACATGAGCCAATGGGACAGAATGACAAGATAAACAACATAAGAGGGGGTAGAATGGGATTGGGGCGTGGGTCAGGGTTTAGTGGGGTGAGGCAAAGGGGAAGGGTGGGAGGAGGGTACATTGGGGTGAAACAAAGGCCCTTGAGGTAGGGGGGAGTGTTGAATTGGACAGGGGGCGCAGGAGGTGAATGGAAAGGTTCAAAAAGCTATTACACAGGCAGAAATGTGCCGATGTGTAAGGTAACGGGTAAAAACTTCACTAGTAGAGATTACACACAAACACCCAATTGCACACCTGCAACTCGACTTCCTCATCTGTGCCTGCCAGATACTGCCGTGCCACTTGAAGAGCGCCCAAGTTCAGATCATCTGCTGTCAAGAGTGTCTGCAAGCTGCGATGCACTGTAGCCAGAACCTTGGCTGTTGTCAGGGATGCCTGTTGTAACGTGACAGCTTGGCGAGACCTCACATCTCTGTTGCGAGCATTTATGAGCATAGTCATCATCCTCATAATCTAAGTCATCATCACCACCTGCAGGCGTTGTGCACAACTTGCTGTGAGACAGATACAGGATCCCAGGGGAATGCTGACACCCAAATACTTGATTGATTTTGCATAATGCTCACGCAATGAAAATGACAAATTCAGCAGAGCACGAGGTACTTTTGGGAACAAATGTATGGCGCTTGACCTTTTACAGTACCAGCAGAAGGCAAAGTGCTGATGAGTCAATGTGGAAGTAGAGGAATGCTCACCTTGCCCTTCGATTTCCGAGCTCCAGGCTTGATGCAAGTAAGCGTTAAACAAGGCACTGCCGTGATTGGCAAAATGCAGTGCAAAAGTGGTGTGTCTCTGGGTACACAACTCCCGGCACCTAAGCACAGCCTCATTGAGCTTTTGCACGCTGATTGCTTCCCCAGCAGCGGCAATGTGTCCAAGCTGGTTGAGCACATCACCAATTGGTGCAAGAGTTGCAGCTGCTCCCGTAGAAAAGATACGGGAGAAGCCGGCACAGTCTTGCATATCGCTGCGTGCATCTGCAATCTTGATGCCGACTGTATTGCTGAGGCTGTCATACCCATCCAGGCGCAGCAACATACTGTTCAGCTGGCATAACTGCTCAATGGTCCCAAGGTCCAGATGAGTAGGGTTCTCAAGCCAGTCCAGTCTAGACTTGACGCTGACAACAGATGTCATGAAGGCGCTGAAAGCTAGGCTGGGCAGCTGGGAGACCTGTTCCAGCAGTGTGGCTGCCGTGGTGAAGTTGTTGAACAGCTTGTCATCTCGAGCAATGGCAAGGCATGCTGCCAGCGCGTCATCCTGCAAGCAGCAAGGGCGACTTGTGGCAGTGCTGCATCACTTGCTACTCTGATGGAGCACGCTACCTGTCTGACATCATGTGCTGGTAAGCATTGAGGCTGTGCAGCCATCCAGCAATGTCAAGGCACTTTGACAATCGCGTGCGTCAACTGTACCAAAATCTCACCGTATTTGCACCAAGAGTGAAATAGTGCATGGAAATGTGATCTGCACAACTTTATTGCTTCAAAACACAACTTTGTTGTCTCAACAAGGCAAGCATGACTGACTTACCGGACACTTGGCGCCAGGGCAGAAGGCAAGCATGCACAGACATAGTGCTTCTGCGCGATGTACAGCTTCTTTGGATGGAGAGCGGTGCGATGGCTGTTGCCGTACAGCATTCACAACAGCTTTAGCATATCCCCGAAGTGAGCTGCCAGAGCTAGACTGCAGAGCTGACTGCAGCTCAGCAACTGCTGGTCCAACAAAGTTGTGTACCCCTTCTGGGCGAACAGCAGTCTGACAAGACCTTGAAAAATCCTAAGGTGAATCCTGCAGAAGACAAGCTCATGTCAGGCAGCTTGCAGAGATCTGTGAGATAATCATAAAAAACACCTCATTGGACTGCACGCAGAATTAGAGCACTCTTTTAAAATAACTCATGAGCATGAGCAAGAGCGCTTCATGTTTTATTGGACAGACAGGAGTGTGATCATTGACACAGATGAAGCAAGGCGAGGCCTCACCTTGGCCTGCTGGAGACATTTGGCACCTTTCTAGCTCGTCAACGCATGTCAATCCAGAGAGATAGGGCATTGACGCCATCAAAACTTGCTTGTTAGGCAGTGTGACTGCAAGCCGATCAAAAAAGATACTTGTGGCAAGGTCCAGATCCTCCCATGCCTCCACACACTTCTGCATCTTCTTGCTCTTGCAAATGAAAGTGCTCACCCACACCAGCATGAGATTGACTTGACGTGCTACTGTTGTTGGCGTACTAGCAGCTTGGAAGGAGCGACACCAGGCTCTGCAACAACATGGCCCTGCTTCAGTATCCAGCAGGATGGCGCATTGTCTAAGAAACTGTAGGGTCAGGTCAGCTACATAGCATTGCGCTGGGTTAGCTTACGATGCAACTTACGTTGCAACACGGCGCGAGTGTCAAGCATGTCGCATCAACAAAGCGCATTGGACATGTTCAACATGGCCTACTTGGAACAGACAAGACTTGCCCTGCAAGTAGAGAGCTTACCATGAAATCATTAACACTAATTACTTCGCAAGACAGACTGCAACAACGGCTGTCAGGCAGAGGCCAAGTAGGCCTGTATGAATGCTGATTCACATTACCTGTGAATGGTGTCAGCAAAGGTTGCTAGACAGGTGGTAGCATTCACCCTTTGGCAGCTGTCCTCAAAGAGAGACTGCAAGTGGGATGGGTGCTCAACAACGCGCCTTGCACCCAGCCTTGGAAGCAGCTTCAGAAGAGAGACCGCATAATCATCCGCCTGTTCTGTCAAGTAGCTCTCTGACCTTGGCAACTGAACATGGCACTCCACAAGAGCTGTGACCATAGGAGCAGGTAGAGAAAAGGTTACTGCAAGCACAGCCTGCAGTGTAGCACAGCGCTAGCTGATCAAAGGACCATATTGACAAGATGAATACCCTGATTGCAAATTGGCCAAATGCAATAGACAGTGCTTGCAGGCGCAGGCAAAGGAATGCACTAAGCATATCCAACCTCACTAGTTTATGTATGAACATTCCTTCACAGATGAGAAGATAAAGGCACATACAAGCAACGGTGCATCCAAACACAAACCTGATGCATCACAGTGGTAATGTCGGGGAAAGATTTCGACCATCCGTCGCAACACTGAAGCAAGATGCTCCCTTTGCCACACTGGTGACATGTCCTTCAGGTCAGTCAGAAGGAACAACATGAGCTGGACACTGGATCGTTTACAGTCCGATATGTCCTGCTCTGACAGGGTGGCTTCATCAACTCCCAGGGCTTTGTAGAAAGTCCCAACCAGCACAGCGTATCGCTGTGGATTGCTTCTCCGCAAAGTCACATCAAACATATTTTGCGGCCCTGCAGCATTGCCATCAAGAAGGTCATTTGATGAAGTCATCATTGCTGAGGTGTTGAGCGCCTTCTTCCAGAGGGTGATTGAGCTTCAAGACAGCCATTACTAGCACAGTTACTCTGTGAGCACTGGGAGCAGAGTGCTTACCAGCAGCACGATAACAACTAGCTCTGAGCGGAGCAGTGATCAAGGCCTGCAGCATCTGCACCAGAAGGCATGCATCTGCCTGCAAGTCCTGCAGCACCCAAGACCAGCCTTTGCAACTGGCTGCGGGAACACGTGACTCAACCATGAGACTGTCCCAAAAAGCTACAGATGTTGCAAGGCAGCTGCATCCACACGGAAGAAAGTGCCCAGTGCTGATACCCACTGAATGCACACGATCTTTCCCATCTCAGACTTGCCTTTTTGAAGAAGTTGAAGATGAGATACTCTACTGCTTGGTTTGGCACTGGCAGCTTCAAAGCAAATGGCATGCGCACTGGACTGTGAAGTCCTCCAAGGCATTCAGTGCTGCAAAGCTGCTCTAAGGAATCTCCAGCATTGCGTAGCACTGTCATCATTTGCTGCCAGCTTCTAAATTCGTTGGACTGTCCATACTTGGGTATAGTGGGCACGACTTGTTTCCTGAGCAACACAGCTTGTGACCATACATAGCAGCCATACACACTCACACTCTCTTGTCACTGTTAGCTCAGCTGCCACACATGAGCTCCATGAGAAATTGACTTACATATGCCGGCACCCAAACATGTGTCCATTGCTTGTTTGTACAGAAACATGCAACACGCTGACTCAACACAGATAATGCAATTGGCATCTGACACGTTGTGCATCACTTGCAAGTTCTGCAAGTAGTTTATGGCAGGCTTGTCTCTTTTGCAGTAAATACCTGACTGAGGCAACAATGGCAATCATCCTAAAGACGCTGCACCAAGCAGCTGATGAATACAGTCCCCTTCTCACGTCTTACAAGCTTATTTGTGCCATAGCCTTTCCAGCGTGAAGTGCAAGCTCCACAACATCAAAGAGGGGGGAGTTACTATGGTGACACTTCCATAGAGTGTTCAGCATAGCCGTACTATCATCCAAAACCTGCATCACCAACTGGCTATTGAAACAACAATACTCCCGGGCTCAAGTCATGATTCTACAAAGCTTAGTCTCGTATATTGCCTCAAAGCAAATTCGAGCAGCCACATAAGTTTCACAGTGCTTCTAACCAGGTATTTTTACTTGGTGAAATCAAGTGAACAAACATGAGCTATGATTCACACAAGGCACCGGCTTCTTGAGGGAGTACCAGTCCTTTGAGACAGCATATGGGACGTCTCAATAAACAACTGCAACTACACTTACCACCAGCATGTTTGCAAAGGCGCAAAGAGCTTTATCTGCTATCTCTAAAGCAGGCTGCGCCCGTTTTGTTGCCGCACCTCCCAAGACTACATGCTGCCTGCAGACAGCAAGCTTGTTTTTGAAGTGCATTTTGCACGCTGCTTATGCAAAATGCACATTACAGTGCATGCAGTGGTGGGTACACATGCAGTTGCAAGCACTTTGGGACACTATATGTACATGTACCATTTTGCAAATTGCTGCAAAGATCCTGATCATAATTCTTCATACTGATTGTTGCACAAAGTGGCAGTTCTGCAAAGCATCATGTTGCCTCAGGATAACGCCCATACCTGTTATTGAACAAAGTGGCAGTTGCCACGTACGCAAGTGGAAAGTTGAGTTTCAGCCAACTTTCATTCTCAACCAGGTCCACCAGTATTGTTGCAAGAGCCAAAAGATGTGGAAGTAGCTGGTTTGTACCACTGTTAGACTCCATGAGAGTGACCGCTGAGCGAAAGTGACGAAAGACTGCTGGATCAAGCGGCTCTTGGTCTGGCTTGTGGAAGCCTGCTTTCACAGGGATCCACACTTCTGGCAAGGTCTCCTGCAGCACAGAAAGAAGAATGGTGTCAGTAGCAGCTGGCAGCAAGTATGCTGGCTGTCCATGAAAAAGTTGGGACCAGAGTCATTGCCACAGCCACAAACAAGTGAATTGGATAATAGTAGTGATAACAAACTCTCTGTGACAGCAAGTAGTGCAGCAATATATACAAGGTGATTCTTGGCAAACTCCAGATGTCAAAGAGAGTAGAATAGAAGTGTTACCGTCGGCTGTACAGGAAGCGCAGCTGGTGCAGCAGCAGATGGACCAGCATTGACTGCTGTGGTTGGCACTCCAACTACTGCAGTTTGGGAAGCAGACAACACTGCTGATGTGCCAGCTGCACCATGTGGTCTTGATCCCCGTGCTGCAGGTGTGTCAGAAGCCGCAAGTGTGTCAGCCGCTCCACCTTGTGGCAGAGACTCTGCCATGACTGTGTGGGCTGCTACAACTGTGCCAGCTGCGCTACTTGATGGTGGGGTCTCTGCCATGACTGTGTCAGCTGCTGCAGCCATGCCAGCTGCACCATTTGGTGGTAAAGACTCTGTCATGACTGTGCCAGCTGCACCACTTGGTGGTAAAGACTCTGTCATGACTGCGTCAGCTGCCACACCCAAGCCAATTGCACCTCTTGATGGTACGGACTCTTCCAGGACGGTGTTTGCTGCCACCAGCATGTCAGCTGCAGTATTGATTGGTGGGACCTCTTCCATAACAATGTCAGCTGCCACAAATGTGCTGTTTGTCACCTCACCACCAGCGTGTATGCCTGACACCTTGGTTGAGGCTACCACATTGCGCATGCTGTTCATACCTCCATCCCTGACTCGGGACAGCTCAGCAGGCTGACGCATGGTGACCTGAGCTGGCTCAACTGTAGGCTGCCCTGAAGTATCAGGCGCTTTGCCTATCACCGTGCTAGGAGCTGCTGCATGTATAGCAACAGCAGCAGCTGAGGATGCTGCAGCACCAGGAGTTGTTGGCTGACCATTTTTACTCCCAGGGACTGCGCTGGGCAGTGTAGTAGCAGGTACAGACAGGGCCGGCTGTGCATCGCCCTGAGCTTGATGCGCTGGCGCTGCAGTGGGAAGTGAGGAGCTACCATCAGCATGCACCAAGACTGGAACAGCATGTACAACTTCAGAACGGGTGTTGACTGTCTGTTTAATAGATGAAGATGAATCCACAACAGGCTGTGCTCGCCCCATGCTGGCCGAAGCAACACTCGGTTTCTCTAGTGTCCCCTGGACACACACACACATTTTGTCAATAACTCGTGCCAGCACTGCAAACTCCATTCAAACACATTTTAACTCAGGGATACCTTTGGCTTGTCTTCTGTTATGGCACCAGTGCCTTCAGGACGTGGCTGTGGTGCAACATAGCTGTCAGTTGGCTGTGCATGACCAGCTTGCAGAGGCTCCGAGCGGCCAGCAGCAGGAAGGTTGTGACTGGTATGCCGTTGATCATGCGCCATACTGTCTCAGACCACCTGTGGCAACAGCAGTTTTTGGCGATGTTCCCAAGGACACATATCTCAGGCTCTCAAGCTGGACGCTCAGCTGTAGCACAAACAGCGCTGGACGCCTTTAGGCTCAGCCTGATGCTGCAACTTGTTACCATACGTGTTCAGCTTACCAGTAAATCTGTTCTCAAGCTAGCTTTCTTCGAAAGCAACCCTGGATCGTACGTAGACCTTTGACTTTGCAACTCAGAAGAAGACCAGCAGCCTCGTCGTGAGCTACAATACGGGTTCAGGCGAGCAGGCGATGGATCACTTTACACAGAAACGGCTGAAAACGTCTGTTTTGAGAAGTTGCCGGTAGCCAGGTACCGTCGTTCTGGAGCAATCCGGTGCGCCTGTCAGATGCGACAGACCTTGTATCTAGCGGTTGTGCCTTGCCAGTACATCAGTCCTGCAGGGCGCCGTGCGTGCCCTGAACTGTGAAATCCCATCATGTATCGAAACGCCGTGACAAATGCAAGAAGCCAATCAGAAGCCCACCTTTTGATGATGACTAATGAGCCAGCCAACACTTTCCCGTGCGCTGCCAGATACACTACCTCCATCTGTAGGCTCATACTCTTACCTTTGCGAAGGACGTAGTTGTGAGCTTTGCGTGATCCTTGGCTTACGCATCCGGATCGCGTTGGGCATAGCCTACAGCGTCCTTCTTGCTCGATCAGTAACTGCCTCACTACACTGCTTTAACTGCACGGCAACGCCTACAAGGCGGACAGACCATCGCTCAAAGAGGACGCCGTCGTGCTCGATATTAAACACGAACTTGCAGCACATGTCGCTGTGAGGTTGAGGCTTTCTATTGAGATCGCAACCGACTACACAACTTTGTCTAAGCCAAATCAAAGGACTTTCGGGTATGCTCGCTTCCATCAGCATTTACATGATGCCATCAACCAAACCTTCCCTGAGTTGCAGTTGAGGCTATTGCTTTACAGCTCCTGCAAACGAGCCGACGTTTGTCGACGCACAGCTCCACAAAGAAGCAGCGGAGCTCAGGCGCGAAAACATTGAAATGGCAATGCAATTACGAACAGTCAAAGGCAAGTCGACGCTTTTGATCTGATTTTTACACCTTCAAAGCAAAAGTCCATACACCAAACACACCCAAACCTCTGCAACTTGGGTGTTCCTGTACTCTTGCCATGCATATCACAGAGCATCAAATGCCAGCTGGATTCTTCCAGGTTGCTGAGTAAAGAGCAGACCATGCTGAAGGATGAGCTGGCGCCAATGTACAAAGACAGTGCTTGCTTGACAGAGGTCCTCGTGTGTTTGACAGAGGACCTCATGCACTGCCAGGAGCAATCAAGCACTGTCGGGGGTGACAACACACAGCACATGAAAAATCTACATGAAAGAGCCATGAGTGGCCACTCAAGCTGTAGCACGAGGTGAAAGATATTGCTTTATGCTCAGTTTAGGATTCATGCAAACTTCAACAGATACACAGTGCCTGACAGCAAAGGATATTTACTGCCTGTCCAAATTGCGGCCCCCTGCCATGCGTGCGCACAAACCGATGCTTCTGCCAAAAGCATTCGCCCTTTCATGATTGGGATATCTGCTTTGCTACAAGGCCGCGTTTTCCTGATCACTGCGCTTGGACTACAGCAGCACATGTTGGCATTCACTAGTCTGTATGCACAGTGTGGTACAGTCATCAACCTGTCGTAGCTTTGCTGGGCAGAAGCTGTGATGTGTCACTCCTCCTTTGATGCATTTGCTTGCCTGGATAGCTGTATATCCCTTGTGCAACCAACGCAACAATGCTTTAAGGATAAATCTGAGGAATGCAATGTGCTTATAAGCCTGTAGGCAGGACCTGTTCGAAGCTGAGCAGAAGCAGGAATGACAGCTGCTGGAAACCAGGACCTGGTGCAGGTACTCTTCACATAAGAAGAGTGCCAAACAGAACATTGAGGGTATAAATGAAATCAAAGGACAAGCACAAGAAGCACGCCAAAATGTCTGTTCTTGCCCCACGTACACTTCTTTACAACTCAGTGAGTCTCATCTGTTGCGCATGAGTCAGTACACCTGCCTGTGCAAACTATGCCAACTAGCCCGAGTGTACAATCTGCACCTGCTGTGTGTACAACAATCTCTGGGACAGAACTGAAGTTCGGCAAGAAGCAGCAAAGAGTCCCCAGTTGAACTTGTGTGCTGCAGCAACGTGTCGATATTATATGCTGCAGCACCATTCTGACCCTCTGCTATTGCTATATCACAGCATAAAAAGTCAGATAGAGTGTGCAGCTGCAATACGTTTGTAACTGCCTACCAGAACAGTGCGTTACTGGGTCAGACACATGTGCATGGTGATGAGCATCCGCGCGTGTTGTTGCAGCTTGCCAAGGTCCTAAGCATGGAGCAAGCGGCGGAGGAAACAACCAGCAGACTTCAAGATTGCTGCGGCACACTTCCAGCCAACTCACAAGCACCCTGACAAACACGCTCACAGGCCTGACCATGATGCAAAAGCAGCCCCAGGGCTGGCGGGGGGCAGGAAGCTGAGGGTGAGGGTGTTTAGGCAGCTGCAACACCTGTGCCGGGGAAAGCTTTCAAGAAATAATGTGCTCATGACGGTGATTGCTTCACATGTGCCATTGACAGGTGAGCTGACACATAACATCTTGATTGTGCTCGGTCTTGCGCACATACATGCATGGACAGTCACTGCCCTTCTTGACTCTCCACATACCACCAAAGCAAAGTTGGTCTTGTTCAAGCGCTGCTGCTGCTTGATTGTGTCCTTACCTGCTCATGCAAGCATGTGTTTGTTACAGCATTTCCTATGAACTGTTCATTTTAGGTTTACGATAAGCTGGACAATGTGACACAGAATCGTAAACCAACTGTAGATGCATGCAGATGTCACACAAAACATGGCCTATCACCCCTTGTTCATCCGCTCAGTCTAACCATCTGGCTGAGGGTGGTAGACAGTGGATTTGCAGTGCATGATTCCCACCAATTCATACAGCGCAGCAATGGACATGTTATCGATCTCTGGACCTCTGCCAGTGGTCATGCGCTGTGGCAAATTAAGGCAAACCATGAAATTTCCAGATACGGTCAACAAACAGTCGTGCTATGTCATGCGCAGTGGATTAATTCTTGCAAGGCATTAAGTGAGGCATTTTGGTTAGCCTGTCTACCACGATCAGAATGGCATTAAAGCCTTGCTTGTCTTTGGCTGGTGAGTGATGCGGTCAGCTATGACATGGTCTCCTGAAGCTTCAGGCACAGGCAGAGGTATGAGCTTGCCGGTGCATTGCTTTGTCCGTCTGCAGCGGACAACCATGACTGAAAGTCAAGCGTCATCAAGTGGTTGTGCAACACAATGAGCGTGACTCTGGCACAGGAGTTCAGTGTGTGTGTGTGGCTACTTCTGTCACCGCAGTGGTAGTTGTTTCATTCATGGCACTGATAATGATGCCTCTGGTGGGGCTCCAAATGTTTTAGTAGATGCACCAGGCAGTTAGACAGACTACAGGTTTTGCAGAGCAGAGTTTATTGGTATCTGGCCCGTTTCTTGACTGCACCCATAGCTCTACTGCCCAGCAGCTGCATAGGCCACTTGCAAACAGGGAAGCTCAAGCAACACAACAAAAGTAAAACATGTTTCGTCACTTATTACAGGAGTGGCATAAAGCATAGCTGTGGCTTTTACTTGACCTGATGTGGGTGCATGGGCAAGTGCAGGACAGGCAACCAGATGGCAACAGCTGGGGCAAACAAGGTGCTCAAGCTGTGCATTCTTACCACTGGCACTGGCACATAGCTTTGTTCAGGGTAAGTGCATCCCCTCAGTCCGGACCACTCTGCGTATCAACCAATAATAAACCTGTGCAGCTTGGTGCTGTATGTGTCAGAGTACATTGCGCATGCACAATGAGATTGCTGCTGTTGTCAAGCAGATGCTTACCAAGCATGCCCTGTACATACCTGTCATGTTCTGCAATGATCCCATCTAGGAAAACACTTACATTGCATTTGCGTCAGCTGCATGTGTGTCAGCTACAAGGCGTATCCAACCAGACAGCAGTACTGTTGGTGACTTCAAATAGAGGAAGTGCAGGGCGTGCTGAAGGTGAGCTTCAAGCCACAGTGCTTGAGCAGATCAGGAGCACCTGGTAGCTGCTGGGGACCAAGCACCAGCTGCCATGCGCATGTGGAACATTAGCGCTGGGCAAGCGTGGCACACCCTCACAGGTCACAGTGGGAAGGTGCTGCACCTGAGGCGCTCATACTTGCTTCAACACCTTCTCGCCAGCTCTTAGCAGCAGCAATCTGGCCAGCGCGATGTCATCCATATACATCAGCTTGGGTTTGCGCTTCACCTCAGCACTTCGCTTCCACATACAAAGCACACGCAGCTTTGCCGCAAGTTTAACAGTGTCAATTGTATGGCACATCAGCTTGACATGAATATCTTTCTCAGCCACACCAATTTGCTGGCAAAACAGGCCCTTTTGTGTGCAACACACAAAAAAGCTCACAGGTGCTTCCTTTTCTCAATCTACATGGGTAAACCTTGCAGTGCTGCACTGGATCGCCAAGGCTGCAGTGCACGCATGATCCCACATTGCAGCATTGCTGGTTGCGCAACAGCAATATTCCAATGACATCAGCTGAAGTCTCCTGTTGCACTAGATTGTGGTGTCATCACATTTCAGACCAGATGTTTCATGTACTGCGAAATGCTACTGCCAAAGCCATATCATTGCTCAAAGCAGAGCTCCCTACTGTTCTTCTTACAATAGCTTGCGTGCACCTTCATCTTGGTCTATTATTTCAGCTCTCAGCTGCCACCTCACAAGGCTCCCAACATGTTTGTCCAAATGAATGAAGCCTTTCTATTTTGAGTTGCATGTAGTGCAGCATATGCACGGGCCACTGCCTTTCCTTGCAGGTCAGAAGTCTGGACTGCAGTGCAAGCCACTCCCATCAGGCAGTCAGCAGCGCTGCAGACAAATGCATCAAGGTGTGGGACTTGAACAAGGGTTGCTGTGTTGGTAGCATCATGTGCTGCAGCAGCAACTCAGTACACTTCACAACAGATGACAGTACCACCTGCTCTGGTCATTTGATGGCACTTTGAGCTTTGACCCTTCATGTTGTGTACAAGGCAGCAGGCTTGGACCATCTGTTTGACCATTGAAAAGAGTGGTGTTGTGACATGTTGGGTCACGCATAGTATTGAAAGGTGTTCATCCAGTGGCGTGTCCTCTGTTGCGTGTCGCATTGTGACTGTCATACATGCAGTCATAACAGTCGCAAAGCCTACTTGGTCATAAGCTTAAGGAAAGAAGACATGAAGTACGATATAGCTCTTTGTAGTAGTACGCAGTAGCTACATATGTGAACACTTAACAATTATTGACAAATATTGACACAGTGATATTTACATTGACGTCACCCAAATCGACAAGCCAACAATGTGCACTATCCATCACGACGTGTTGTTTTCATTCTGTTGGGGCCTGATGCAACAAAGACATTCTAATTGTCTGGCAAAAACGAACATCCATCGCCAGACTAGACAGGCAAGTAGGAATTACATGCCTCAAGTCTTATGTGTTGTACACATCCAACATGCAAAGCAGCGCACATTCTGCATCTATACAGGCTAACGGTAAACCAAAGCATACTTTCATCCCTCAATATCCTCAAAATCTGAATCATCCTCAAAAGGCTGAGCAACTGCGCTGGCTGCCGTCACAGTTGGTGAGCCTGCCAGATCTTTCCTTTGCAGAATGGGCTCCATGGGTGCACAGAAAGGCCTAAAAGGCTGAGGGCTTGTCAACGAAGCCGCATCTGGTGGCCCAGGCTGCTCAGGGTCACCTGCTACCAGGTCTGCTGGGCCCTCCCTGGCTAGAATGTTCTTAAAAGCTTCAGAGGCGTTGAACAGGCGATTCCTCTTACGCTCCAATGACTCCCGGTTGACCACTGTGCCCTCATCCTCAACAAATTGAAAGTCTGACTGTAGCTGCAATGGCTTCATCTTCAACTCCTCAACTATGTGCCTGATGATGTAGTTCCTGGCACAGCCCTTGAGCGGCTCCATCATATCGCCTCCCGGAACGTTACTGTGCATATCACGTAGTGAGCTCTTGACCACCTCATTGATGAATGGCCTGCTCTTGTTCATGATGCTGCCCACCAAGGTGTCCAGCTCTGTTGATGACAGCCGCTGCTCAAGAGTGGGGAAGCGGGCAAGGTGCGGGTGACTTTGAAAGGCATGGGCATAGGCTGCTCGCACAATGGGCAGGTAGAGGCCCTTCTCAGTCACTCCAGCCATGATGTCCTTGACTCTCTTTTCCAGGCCAACAAGTGACTCTGCCCAATCAGTCAGTCTTCGAGAGGATGGGTTAGCTGCAGAGAAGCTAGGCAATGGCTGCATATGCTGGTCTGCCACTTGGTCTGCCATTTTGCAAATGTCCTCATAATCAACCTGATTGCAAGCAAAAGAAGTCAGCAGCAAGTCACCTGCCCCAGCACTGCCTGACAACAGAACATGGGCTGGTTAAATGTTGTGGGCTGATCAATTGTCATGTTGCCATGATCAACACTGTGCATCAATGATAAATCTTAAGCAGCATTGTCAGCCAACTGCAAAGCAAGCACTCCTATAGCCTTGAGTAATCTGCTTCACACTCTCCCAAAAGCAATTAAGAGAACAAGGATTTGATGCTCATACCTGGTCATGCAGGAGATCAAGGATTGCTTGAGCTGTAATGGAGTTGGGAGCTGCTCCAATGTCTCTTAATTCAGCGTTTGCCTCATTCAGCATCATGTGGATCCTTGCCAGCATCTGGTCACGCCATGAATGCACCATGTAGTCATGGTACAGGTCCCCCATTGCCTTCAACAGCTGTGGTATTTTGGTGCCAGCACGAAGAGCCTCTTGGACCTCTGCTGTGGCATAGTGGCCAGCTGCACCTGCCAGAATTGCATCAAAGCGCTCATCCTCCAGGTCAGCTGCATCCTCAAGGCTCATCTGATCAGTATGCTTTCTGTTGATCACTGCCACAACCCCTTTTAGCTGATCAAAATGCTGGCACTCTGCAGCTGTCTTGAGGACCCGGTCAAAAATGGCTTCCTGAACCTCATCCTGGTCAACCTTGTCTGCCTTTGTGAGCACCAGAATTGTTTGCTGGAGCTTCCCTGCCATGCTGATAGCGTGTAGAGCTGCATTTCCGTGATCCAAAGTCTCTGAGTCTGTGTCTACAACGCACAACACCAGCGTCTCCCTGTTGAGATACTCCCCAGTGACCGACTCATTGCCACTCTCAGTGGCTGGCATGTCTACAAACTCCATTGTTGGTACATCAACCTGCAGAAGTCAGGTTTGTCACTCTTGAGGGTAAGAGTTTGCTGCTATAGAAGGGCAAGTGATAAGGTACACCTTAGGTCACCAGCAAGATGCAAGAAGGGGCAATACATGAGAAACATCAGTCTGATTGGATCTGACCTGCTTGATGACTACCAAGATTTCGCCTGTCAGTTCGGAAGGGCCAAGCTCGCCCATGAGCCTGGTAATCACGTCCAAGGCCTCGTCCGTAGACGCAAGAGGCATAGGATCGCCGCGGGTGTTGTATATTTGCATACCGCAGTCCTCACCATCGAAAGGAGTCCGGATACGGAGCCTGATCGGCACCCTAGTGCAGGACTTACTTTTTGCTCGAGGGAAAATGGGACACTTCGTTATGTTTTCTAAAACGCTTGACTTTCCAGCAATACTGCTGCCGACCACGGTCAGAGTGGGAAGTAGAAGACGGTTTTCCCCAGGAGGCAGATATGGCTGGATCTTGGTAAAAGCTCCATACACGTCGTGAAATTGGTTCTCCTGCAGATGCTTGCAGATGTTTGGTCCGCGCAAGAACGGCGAAGGCCTGCTAGAGTTTTGTGCCATACTGCCACTTGTGAGTTGAAAATCGCGTTCGCAATACGTCCAGCAGGCCCTTGAATTGCCTTCTGGAGCTACCGAGGCAGGGAATATAGCTCCTAAGATCATGTCCAGGATCATGTCATAAGACGAAGCTGCTCCGAGACCAACGTCTTTTGAGTGCTGCAGTCTCTGTTTTCGTAATCACCAGTGCATTTGCATCCAGCGGGTGGATGCAAATGCACTGCAATGTGCAATGGAACCAGGAGCTTGTCGCTGTCTGTGCTGTTGCTGTATCTGTTACAAAATACTGCGGCTGGGCTGAACAGTCATGTATTGCTGGCCACAAGCGCTGAAAAGCAGTTTGCTGACATCTCCAGGACTCCTCCCGGGAGAGGCAGAGGAGTACTACTTGAAAAAGAACACCCACAAGCGGTCTTGAGTAGGCAGTCGAGATGCTCAGCGAAACATAGCACAAGGCAAGGAACCCCTCAGGCACAAGGCATACAAGCGCTCGTGGCCGGCTGGAAGCTGTTCTGAGATGTGTTCAGGTAGTTGGTTTCGTAGCGGTGTCAGCGGAGGACCTGTGTAAGCTTGAAAAAGAGTAAAATAATGAGATTTGCCTGGGGCTCGCACCCCAGGCTGCATCAATCAAGCTCGTATGTGCGTGTGTGCTTATCAGAGAGCATGTGATGTGGGCATGCACTGCAATGCAGTAAGGCTAAATCTGCATCATGTGGGACAGGATTTGCATCACATATAAGCAAAATCAAAACTCAATGTACCAAAACGTAGATGTCATTGAGTTGTGACTGTAAACAAGATAGCAAAAATTGCATGACTGAAACAGTATGACCCCCAGCACGCCCTCCCCAGGACCGCACCCCCAGCGCAAGTAACTATAGCGCATAGTTACCCCTCAAGCTGGCTGGCCAGACCAGCTTTGACCCTGCACCGGTATACGCAGTTTTACCACATTCAAGGATTTTCATTTGGAGCGCCCAACTAGCAACAAGCCCTGGCAAACAGCCCCTCCTGCTGGCAGGCCATGTCAATACTACCTCCACAGCCAAGAGCTGCTCTGACTCATCAACTCCATTGACTGTATCTTGTTCCAATGCATGCTGAGCAACATTCATCTGGGATGCCCCCCGGTGCAACATTTGTGATGGGGACTGCAGTGCATCTATGCAATCTTTTGGGCTGCTTGCAGGGCGTGAGAAATGAACAACAAGCAAGTATCAAAGACACTACATAGTATACCGCAGTACTGCTTGGAACGAACTTGAAGCTGATGCCCTGTTCAGAGGTAACATGCCAATGGCTTTGCTTCCCCTAGGCACCTGCGGGCCTGCAGGTGCCAGTCTGGACATACATCATGGCAACTTTATAGACTGTGAGTCCTTTCACAGACCTGCTGTTGCTTGCGCTTTCATACTGTACTTGGTCTAATATTGCAGCAAAGCTGCAACATGCCTTTATGGGTTGCAGTTGCACAGTACCCTCACTGAGGCTCAGGCATATATTATAGTATTCAGCATCTGTAATATCTGTGGGCTCTGAGGTAATGGACGCAGTCAATTGACGCACTCAACACTTGAAGCAGTCAAGTGACGCAGTCAGTTAACTTGATGCAGATGTGCTTCATGAGGAAGCATCATGCTGGTATCATCATGGCATAGAACCTAGGCAAAGCCCCCAAGGGCCCGCATGATTTGCTCAGATTGGTCAGCATTTCGTCAGCACCAAGTTCAGGGTACTCAACGATTGGGGACAGGTGTTCAAGCTGTAGCACAGAACAAGAGCACGCCTTCACAGGTGAAAGCTGCACCCTGGCTGGTACTGCTTACAACTGCAGAGTCGTATGTTGACTCGCCCCATTTGTGTGGCCAGTAGTGCAGAGCTGTTAATGGCCACAACAGCCTCACAGCCAGCTGTATTTCCTGTCATAGCAGATGGTACTGTCCCATCAGTCAGCACAGCGAATTGCCATGGTCGAGGATAGAATTGACTTCACCAATGACGGGCTGATCTGGCTGAACTGCAACACGCTATAGTATTACACAAATGTGCAGGTATAGTAAAATCAAAGAGTCAGTGCATTTGTCAGTCTTTTGCAACTGTGTAAATCCTTGGCATTGTCAGCTCAGCTGATGTGGTGCTTCTGCAAGGTGTCCAGACTGCTGATCTGTATGGCTGCTGGCATGACCCCTAGCTATTTGCAGATGAGGTGCAAATTGGCTGCATTTTCGGCTGATGCTGTCAGAGTGCAGCAGCAGGCGTGAGTCATGTCTGATTGGTGTCAGGTGTGGCTGCAGAGATGGGTTGGTGTTGGACTGCCAATGGCTTGCAAGCACACTCTTCAAATTCTAAAGTTGTTGCCATGTTGCCATATAGGCACAGAATCTGTGTTGTTTTGTTCAATATCATGCTTTCACTTGATCAGTTATGCTAAGATCAGGGCACCAAAACCCACAATACGTTGTGCATACTTGTCAGAAAATATTGTCAGGACCTTGTGATTGAGTTACTCAACCTTGACATTTGGAAGGCGAAGCGCCGTTTAGTAACAAGGTAGCATTGTTGAGCTTCCGAAGCGTTTCGGCGTGTCCGCTTCGCAACCCCATTCCCGTCGCTAACACCGGTCACTTCCCTTGCACTTGTTCGGGAGCGCTATGCAGGTAAGCATGTGAAGGGTCTGCAATAAATCATCTGGTTCTACAGTTTGACCAAGCCACTTAGCGCGGTGCTGCCGTGCTCCTCCAGATCTGCGAGCAGTCAACCCTACCCTCTTATAGGTAAGTTGAGTGTTCGTAGCAGAATCCATCACCGACTGCAGCTTCTGCCTTATGACCCTCCACCCAACAATAGGGCCAGCGCCAGCGGGGTGTACGCGTACTGACGCGGCGCTAAATCTGGTGTCAGCACGCAGGGAATACAGTATAGCTACCTTACAAGAGTTTTGAAGTATCAAGGTCTGGCATTTACCCGGGGTACCATGTCTGTGGCGCACTTTACCTTGAGTCCTTCGTTTCCTGACCGCAAAGCTCAAGACCTTCGCAACACCAACTCGGCACTATACTCAGACATGTCTTGTGAAGAGGAGGTGCTTCAGCTACTGCAGCGGCAGATTGATTCTCTGAAGGAGTCTCGTCAGCAGCAGCTGCAACTTAATGCAGACAAAGCAGCGGGTGAAGCAGCTCTCAGGAATGCAGCCATCAAATGTGCTCAAGGTCTTATTATGCTGAATGTCGGCGGTGTGAGGTATACCACATCCCTGAGTACCCTGACAGCTGTGCCAGACTCCTTCTTTACTTCATTGTTTTCGGGAGATTGGCAGTCAGCCAAGACAGCAGAGGGCGACGTGTTTGTGGACAGGGATGGCGAGGTACCCAAAAATTGCTATGCTTTGTTGATACAGTAGCAAAGCAGCTTCTGCACTGATCATCGGGCCTGAGTCACAGCCTGCTGCATATGTCTTGCAGGTGTTCAAGCACATCTTGCAGTATTTACGGGCAGTCCGAGATCAGCAGCCGTTTGCATGCGGTGAAAGCCTCACAAGGGATCAGCTTGCAGCTGTTGCAGCTGAAGCTCACTTTTATGGGCTTGCAGACCTAGAAAGAGCCACTGCTGAGCGGAACAGTAAAGCAGGGTACGAATACAAGTATTTGGCCATAAACAATCAGGGTACACATGTGTATGACCCAAAGTTGTATGTATATAAGGACAGATCCAGAGCCCTTGTTGCTTGGCAGAATGTTGTAAATGCCTTTGACAAAGCGTATGGTATGCCAGAAGGGACCACAGACCTTGGTGCAGATCCTGGCAACTTGCTGCATCTGCACTCTGAGGGGTGGGAGCATGTACACAGCCATGTGGCGGATCGTGAGTGTAACCCACATGGCTTCATAGTTGTTCTGCGACGTAGATTGTGACAAGAATTGTCAACATACTATTTTGGTGCCTTTGTGATGTGCGAGTACATTTTAATTCGTCGTTGAACACCTTGCCATGTCAGGTGTAAGCATCTTATGGTGAGTGCACCATTGGGAAACACCATATCATTGCCAGTAAAACTACCGCCAGCCATTGTAAAAGAGGTATGCATCAGGACTGGTTAGTACACATATTTTTGACTTTTGTGCCATTTTTATATGTGAATGATGTTGTATAAACCGCCTTGCCAAGTCTGATTGCATCTTCTCTGACGCTTTGGTGGTTTGAATGCTAGGATGCACTATATATGCACTTCACCTGTACACATCACAGGCATAGCCCTATGCTACCAACGGTCTGATGAGCATAAGTCTTTATCAGCTTGCCATTCTGAGATGCATGCACCTCTGATTTAGGCCTACGATATATACGTATATGCGACAACACCAGTCCTGCAAACCTAAGGCTATACACCACACTGCATTTGTGCCTGGCAGCGTGAACGTCACGGCTGGGTGTTCCCTAATCGGCAACTCTCACGTGCACCCTGTGCTCTGATGTCTGACCGTGGTTCAGGCAATCTTCCAAGTGCTACAATTGTACTCTTGGAGATTGCTGTGATCTAGATTTTTTGGAAACCTGAAATGTCATTAGGCAAAGCCCCCTTACTTAGCGCTCCCCACCTCCAGATCTCTAGCACTCATGTTCGGGTACAGAGACGCGTGTTGACCCTACAGATCTGGATGCCGGTCAGTTGCTCGCATGCAGACCAGGTACATGCATATGGGCTGCCTTGTTTCTACTTAATGAATGAGAACAACCAGTGCAAAGGTCTCCGAAGTGCTGTCATGTGTACCATGCTGCACAATTCTTGAGAGGCTCATGTATATGCATAAAGTGTCCGTGTGGGTAGTTCATCTATTGGAAAGAAGCTCCATTCATATGAACAACGCTGGCTCTTACTAGAACATATGTAAGTCAAAGCGCTCATGCCGGATTGCACTGTAGGAGTTTGGCAGCGCTGGCAATCAACACAGGTTGCTGCCGGTACTACTATTTATAGCTCGCTATGGTCGCCTTCAAGCTCCTGATTGAGCGCTGCCAGCTGGTCTTGCACAGCTTGCGCCTCACTGGGGGTGCAGGCAGCAGGAGTGGCTAGCGTGGCTATGTACTCACACCTGCTGGGCTCTTCCACCTTCGTCAGCTTCTCTGAGCTGCCACATTTGAGCGACACCTGCATGTCGCCCAACAGTAAAGTAGCCGAAACTGGCGAAGCAGCTAATTGAGTTGACAGCCAAACAGAGTGAGTCAGAAAACAATGTAGTCACATACAGCCTCTCTGTGCTGTCATTGAGCCAAGCTCCACCTGGCATAATGATGCAGTCGAGACAGGGACACGTTGGCTCATCCACACCAGCATCAAATGGGGACTGCCTCATGGCTGCAGCAGGCTTCCTCATACTCCCAACTGGCCCCTCCCAACCAGCCTTGTCCATGGCATAGTTGCTGCATATTTTGGGCAGCATTACTGCGAGCACTGCCTCTTCATGCTACCACAGCACAGGCCGTAAATGCAAACAGGAGCAGGCAACACTGCTGACATCACAGTATCACACAGTATTGTACATATGGTAAGGCTGGTCTTACTGTCATGCTTCTGGCAGGGCCCTGCCAACAGGCCTGCCCTCCTGTAAATTTCATCACTGTGCTGTCATCTGCCAGCCCTGCCCAGGTCCCCAGGCTTGTTCTGGAACTGCCCTCCTTCTGGAAAGCGTCCTTGAAGGGACACACTGAGTAGGTGTACTTGTCTACCTGCAAGATGGGAAACCATTTCTCGTATTTCTGTTGCATATAGTGTTTGCATGCTCAACACCTCGTATGGAAATCTCAATGACCCTGTGATCAACAGCAAACCAGAGCGTGCTTGGAAGGATGCTACACGTTGCAAAGCACAGAACACATACTCATGGGCTTGCTGCAGCACATGTCTGCCTGGATATGAAGATCAGCCATTCTTGCTGACACAATCACAGCACAGACCACTCAAGTAGAAGTTTCGACCACTACTCTGTCAGAGTGCTGTTGCAAACATTCATGCACACAGTCTGTATGACCACTACTACTATGTTGGAGCGCTGTCACATACATTCATGCATGTTGCCAGGGAGACCAATACCTGAGCCTCGTAGCACTTGTCCACCAGGGCCCCAAGAGCTTCCTCCAGACCGTAGTCATTGCCTAGTTTGGCTTCAAGGTCGGCCTGCTGCTTCTTGAGGTCATGCAAGCGGCCATTGGCCCTGACAAATGTGTCTGTTGTTGATGTGAGGTCACCGCTGACGGTACCCTTGCCTGCAGTACGGACACTGGTCTGTCAAGATGTGTGTGTGCAGCCAGTGCAGGACTACAACACAGTTGGTAATGAATAAGGTACAGTATTGCTACTCAATATGCATATGCACTTGATGTCTAGAGGTGTTGCTCAGATCAAGCACAAAGCAGAAGGCAGATTGCCCATCAGTAGATGCTGTGCTGCAAATGAAAAATACCATCAGCGCTTGCATGGGTGAAATGGATGGATTCGGTGCCAAGCAGGGTGGTATCCTGCAGGGGACTGTGTTACAGTATTAACATGGAGAAAATGTGATACGTGTGGAGCTGCAGCTTTGATGACAGCAGCAGCATCCTTGAAGCTGTCAAGTCTTCAAGCTTCGGCCAGGTGGCAGCATGTCTTGCACGATGCGATTGTTGACCAAAGCACTGTTGCAGTATCGTTTATACTACTCACCAACAGAGGTTTTGGCGCCAAACACGTTGCTTCCCACTTTGTCATTGATCCAGTCCTTGCTCATGTCCCAGTACGCTGCAGGCAAAAGCCAGTCCTGAAAACTCAGCACAACAAGCAGCATGATACAGCATAGCAGGCAGCATGATGCAGCCCAGTCCAGCCCAGCACAGCACAGCACAGCACAGCACAGCACAGCACAGCACAGCACAGCCACGAGGGAAAGCAGTCAACAGTGTAAACATACCAGCAGCTCTCGCAGAGACAGCCTCTATTGAAAAGCCATCTGGCATGTTGGCGTTAGCCTCGGGGCTTGCTGACTCTGCAACTTTTGCTGCCAGACTCCCAGCCTATATTGAGTACCGTCAGCTATGGACCCTTGCTGTAGACAACTGGTTGACTGGGCAGAATGCCTTTGGTCAACAGTAGCGTCTGACTGTCACTTGCATGGCTTGATTGCGTGGCAGAGAGCTGCACATTTTCAGTTTGTGATTGCCATTCACCACCACTGACGGGACAGCTCTATACTTGTGTGGTTAGAAACCACGTACAACAAAGCAATTGTGACCTGATGATGCGTTACACACCCCCACACCTGTCCCTGAACTGTGTTGTGCTTTTTGCTTCTGTTGTATCGTCCTCTGACTGTTCTGTTCCAGTCAAATTGGGCTGTAGAAGAGTCAGCCTAATCCCCAAGGAAGATGCAGACCCAAACAGCAAAACCCAGCCAGCCCTTGTCACAAATCCACGTATCATACACTCGCTGATTGCCCAACAAGCCATGCACTTTCAATCCCTGTGAAATGCAGGGATTCATGCAGATGTCGCACAATGTACATGTGGCCTGCTCTATGTCATGCCACATACAGGGTGGAGCATTTGAATCCACCCAAGAAGCTGATACAGCACCAATAAGACGACTCACATATTGCTGTCACATGACATAGCAGCTCATAGCACACAACAGGGCGAGTAACATGAGCCTCAAATAAAAACTGAATTTTGCAAAGAAAAAGAGCAAGAGCAGCAGATATGGACACATGGACTTACATCATCAGCCTCCTCAGTGCCGCTGCCTGTATCTTCCACTTCCTCTTCTTCTCGCGTCGTCTGTTCAACAGCATCAGATGAGTCACCACTGCCAGCTGCATCAGGATCAGTTGTCCACTGGGAAGCAATCTTGCGCCCTATTTCATCTGGAGTCAGCTCCCGCTCCTCTTCTTTGTCAGCCTCTTCCTGCATGTCCACACAGATTTGCACACTCAGACACGTTTCCACCTTGCATCAGGTGGACATGTCGTGTTTTTCAGCATACTGACAGCCAACTTCAACAATGACTTACCACCTGCAAGAAGCTTATTTTCGTTACCAATGCACTACTGAAATCTTCTTTGTTGGAGCTGTGACAACAAGCATAGGACCCCCTCTACCACAACTGCCCATGCATCAATTAACCTACTGCTGTAGTGACGCACAACACACCTTGAGAACATGCTGGCTGCCGGTGTCAACAGTTTCTTCAGCTTTGATTGGGCTGTCTGTGGTCTCCTCCCCCTGGCCCTGAGTGGACTCATCAGCAGTGTCCTCCACATCAATGGAAGCAGCCAAGGGGTCTTCACCACCTCCCTGCCCCTGAAAGACGTGACGACTGCTGTGTGAGTGACTTATGATTGCATGAAAGGTCTTGAAATGCAAGTGTGCATTGTCTGAAAAGCAGCACTTGCCTGGACAACGCTCTGACTACCAGTGTTGACTGTGCCGTCTGGTTTCACAGTGCTGTCTTGAGTCGCAGAGCCCTCTTTGGCCTCCTCGTCTTTCTTGAGTGCTGCTTCCGCCTCCCGACGCTGCTTGTCTGCCTGCTCTGCTTCTTCTTTGGCAGCTGCACTGGCAAGGGCACATGAGACCCATGTGGTTCTGTCATTGTTGCAGTATGCAATCTAGTGTTAGAAAGTATAGGCTTCGCGGGATCTGTTGTTGGGCTTCCTTGATGACAGAGAGTGAAAAATACAAGCAATGCAAACAAGCGAACTCAGCGTGGTTGTTTGGACTAAGTGCAGTCATCCTGATGTTGTTCCTGACTTTGACTCTGACCATTTGGCTCCAATCCTCATGTGGATCCTGAGCCAGACCCGACTCCGACCCCAACCCTGACCCTTGCATTGCCCCTCGTCCTGACTTCGCCTCAAACCCCAAATTGCACACGACCATGACTCACTGTACCCCAAAGGGGGGTGCGTCACAGTCGTATGCGGTTTGGATTCACAATGATGGTAAAAGAGGCTCCCTGCTGGTTGACGCAACATCATTGTGCTGCTGGTGTGTGTCGTTCAGCCTAACACAACAACATGAGCTGTCTGTTCCTGTAGCCATTATACACCGATTTTGCCAAAGTGCTTCAGATAGCGTAGCATGGGATGGTTAGGAGTTTGAAGACGGGCTGGGTGTTCCTGACCCAGAGGATACCAGTATGCTATCACAAACACTGGAAGGTTGTGCGTACTGCCACTGGGGGAGCCGCATGTGTCATCACATAGGAACTTGACTGCGACAGGTGAAACCAGGGACTGGTGACAGCAGGACTGGCAGTGACAGCAGAGCCATTGCAACAGCAATTTCTTGTGTGTGTAAGAGCAAAACCCCATATGTAAGTTCATCATGAGGAGGGTTCAGATCAGGTTGTGAGATGTAGAAGCGCTCAATGGCGGTCCAGACCCATTCGCCTCAAACCCCCCTCAGTATCCCCCATGGTGCCCTCCCCTCCCCTCCCCTCCCCTCCCCTCCCAATGTCGGGCACAATGGCTGCATGTGCAGTCAATGGCAGTCCTGACCCTTCCCCCTCAGCCCCCTGAGGGACCCCCTCCCCCTTCCCCCCTCACAATCTCCCACATCCTGAAATTCCGGTTGCCCCCCCCCCCCACCCCCCTTGCATTCTCCCATCAAGGTGCCAGGCATGATGGCTGCATGTGCAGTCAGTTGCAGTCCTGACCCTTCACCTCACCCCCCTCAAGGGGCTGCCCCCCCCCCCCCCCTCTCAGGATTATTTACACCCCTGTGATACCGGTCACCCCCCTTCCTCTCCTCTCCCCTCAAGGTGCCAGGCAGGGTGGCTGCATAAGCAAACAGCTTGCAGAGGGGCCAACCTTTGGCTTGGTCTGTGATGCCTTGTTGCACGCTAATATCTTTCTGGACCCTCAGAAGTTCCAGCTTCCATTGAGCTTTGTTGGCCTGCGACTGGCTGATGTACTTCTGCCGTGTCTTGACTCCTGCTGCGTACTCTTTTGATTTGCTGACAAGGTCCTGCCGGGCGGCAGATCCTGCTGCTCTGCATGTGTTCTTGCACCCCTTGGTTTCGTCAGTCCCATCACAACAATCTGTGTACATGTGTGATAGTTGATCTCAGTATTTGCATGCATTCAGTTGGGGAATAATAGGAAAAGGATTTCAGATGCCTACCACAAATACCGTCATCTACAAAAGAAGCGTTCAACAGAAGTGGCCGATGACCCCTGTTCCGACAATAAAACTGCCCATTGCTACAGGCGGAAGTGCCTGCGCAATGCCCAGTTCAGTGCTTGATGGGCTTGTTGAGGCAGCACACAAAGCTGTGTAGCCAGACCTGGCTCGTCAGACCCATCTAAGCAGTCACAATAGTCATCGTTGACCCTGCTCCTAGGTATCGATTTGGACCCATCTAGACACCGGAAAGTCTCGACATTGGTGTCATAGTGTGAAAGCAAATGTGGCGGAGCGCCTCGCACGGATGCAGCGGTGATCGACGAAGCAGGCAAGATTACGAGCAAGCATATGCAGGCTGGTGCGGCAAACGGGTTATGGGACACGCGTCTCGAGAGCATCTTCCGCTATATACGTACGAACATAGCGCTTGTTTCCGTCCAAGCTGTATGTGCAAAAGCTGTGTTACGGAGACGAATAGGCAATTTCCATTCTATGCTTGTCGTGCAGCCAACACTGCGCGCATGGCAGCATTCGTGCTGCAGCGTTTACGCTGTCCTTGAGCATGCGTGAAACCAGGCATGGCATGCTCGCGGTGAGCGGGACAATTAATCAGGTCAAAACCATGGCTGCAGGCATCGGGTTGCAGCTTGCTGTCAACAACTATACCCTGAACGCCTGCAAGGCCTTGACGTCTTGCAAGCTTCCTGAAGATGTAGAAGAAGTTCTGCGAACCTTGCTTCTGCTCGTTCGCCTGTCAACAGATCACACTCACGTGAATTCGACTAGCACAACCCCCACACCTGACAGCTCCCTGGAGCTGTCCTTCGCACGCGTGCTGCATGAAGCGCAAAGCACAGAACACGCTGCGCACGTCATGCAAGCTCTGCTTTTTCAACAGATGGAAAGCATCACCTTCAGCTTACTGCCAGGTGCAAGGCATTAACTCTGCTGTTCATCATGTTTAATGATGTGCCATGCGGAAGTCAGTCGCATCTTGGCAA
Organism: Asterella californica; assembly: GCA_036924285.1. NCBI lineage: Eukaryota > Viridiplantae > Streptophyta > Marchantiopsida > Marchantiales > Aytoniaceae > Asterella > Asterella californica. The sequence goes on from JAYKYS010000135.1 coordinate 56,837, forward strand.
GTAAGATGCAATAAAACAGCTGCTGATTGTGTGTAGTTTACTTGCAGTGGCAGCAACCTCAGCCCCAAAAAGCAAAGCTCTTGTCAGCCTGCTCCACGCCCTGTTTCAAGCAGCGCCTGCCACTGCTGCACTGCAGGCCTTGATATCGTAAGCCCTTCTTCCTCTTCTCTTTGCCATATGCCAGCCTAGCTCCAGCAGCAAGACCACCTGTATGACTGCTTGCAAAAGACAAGCACCCGTTTCACCATAGGCTGCCCCATCAAGCTTGTGCCAGAAACAAAATAGTATATGGCAAGCTGTCATGCAGGCAGCACCAAATTGATAATGTAGCACATCATACTAGCATAATGTTATGACAGTGCCATATTGAACATTTGCTTGCTTGAGCACAGCATAGCTTTCTGCTATCATCAAAGTTATACACTGGCTGCTCCCATTGACATGACAATCACCTGTGGCAAATACCAGCAATGATTGATTATTCACACAGAATCATCAAAAAGCATACATTGTATGACAGCGACGGCAGAGTCTTCACAGCGTGCATGCAAAGCAACTGCCTAGAAGCAACATACCAGCCAGGTATGAGTGTTTTCAGGTACATTGGATCAGTCACTCCAGCAATTGAGGCGGAAGTTGACACCCTCAGACCAAGAACTCAAGCAGTGGGGACAGACCTTGCAGCTTCCATGCTTGCCCAGCGCTTTGCATCGCCCAGCAGCAGCGGCATTCAGCAGCTGTGCAAAGAGATCAGCACTGCCCATGCACTGAAAGCCATGCCAGGGGTTCTGCCACACCATCATACCTTGGCAGAAGCTATGCCTGATCAGATTGCTGCAGCTCTGGTGTCTGTAGTTGACAGAAGCTCTCAGTGCACTCAACAGAGCCTCAGTCCTCAGGCGTTCATTCCACATGTTGTGCACCAGTTTGTTTCAACTGCCAGCACATCAGCCTGGGCTTCACACACAGCCTCAGACACAGGATCAGACAGCAGCAGCGCTAGTGCAGCAAAGACAGGGACCGACTCTCCTGACTTGGCTGTGGACAGAATTGCCATGGCCTTCATGGGTGACGTGTGTGGCAGGTTCTGCCGCAGGGGCTATGCCAACATAGTTGCAGAAACTTGCTGGCAGCTTTTGCTAGGGCTGCAACAGTCTGTGCACAATCCACAAACAGACATGCATTATAACCACCACCTCCAACATCATCACACCCAGCAGCAGCAGCCGCAGCAGCAGCAGCAGCAGCAGCAGCAGCAGCAGCAGCAGCAGCAAGAACCTACAAATTCATCTGTGCAGCAGCCGCAAAAGCAGGAACTGCCCTTGCCAGATCTTACTGACAGTACAGCTGCACTTCCTCCTTCGTCCCAGCAGATTAGCTCAGGCAGATGTAGTCATCATGCAGCGTCTTGCATCATGCTTGCAGTGCAGGACACCACTGCCGTGGAAAAGCTGCTGTCCTGTCTACTGCAAAGCGCCTCAAGCAATCTGCAGCACCTGGACAGGAATGTTGCCCTGCTACGCACAGTCATACAGCCGTTGTGGGCACAAGAAACTGTCAGGTACAAAAGCCTCATCGGACAATGCTTCATAGGTTGCATACAGGCGTGAAAAGGAAGCAGTCTTGATGAGGCTTTGCCCTGGTTCTTGTCAGTTCCTCCCATAGATGAAGACCAACGAAACATTGAAAGAGAATGGACCCAAATTGATGTACACATGGAACGGCCTGTGCCAGTACTCTTTGTGGTCTGGTCATACTTCCCATAAGTGTATATCATAGTCACAAATGTCAAAGTGTCAAGGTGTGTGTATGTCGCCTTCAGTATGTACTCTGTTGCTTGCTATTTGACTGGGGTGCCACCTGCTTGGTCTGGACTAAATTGCTGAAGGCACCTTGTGCACGTATGCAACCTTGTGCATTTGAGCTACATCTCACAAGTGACCAGTCTTGTTGGCTGGTTGAAAGTTGAGACCTTCTTCTTCTTCTTCTTCTTCTGCTGCAACTTCTTCTTGTGTCACCTACGTTGTGTTGCTTGCAGGTTGCTGCTGTGCAACAAGCTGTTACTACACACCACCCTGCCCCTGCCCTCCTTGATTTTGTTAATGCACCTGCTGGACGTGCTTCAATTGCAGCAGCCTGAGCCTGGTGCTGTGACTCAGACTCAGAGCACTCTCATTGCAGTCACCTCTACGCTGGCTGAGGTATGCAGCACTATCCTTTGTTCCCGCTCAGCTTCTCCTGCCACCTGTTGATGGGATGCATTGTCGTGGCCGATCTGCCTGATGGGTTGAGCAGATTGTCTGCTTGCATGTTGCATTCTGATTGCAGACCACAATGGCCCCCATGTGCTGCACTTCGGTCACCTGATGGTCCCCTCCTGTGCCCCCCCCTCGCCCCCCCTCACCCCCAACCACCCCCTCCTCTCTTTGCAGACGTAATTTCAGCTGCTCCTTCTATTCCTCCTACTGATCAGCGCTGCCTGAGCTATTGCATGAAAACAACATCAACATCTTCTTCATCCAATCATGACAACCCCAAATTGGAGGTATGTTCCTATATTCCTCCTCTTCTTTGCAGGTATGGTCCGACAAGGGCTTCTGCAACCGAGTGGCCCTCAAGCAGCAGGCCTACATTACATGCGCCCTGGCCATGTGCATTGCCAAAACCGGCAAGGGCTGTTTGGAACGCACCCAGGGGCTGCTGCCTGCAGTCCTGCAGGGGGGTGAGCGCCCGCCCTTGACAACCCAGTGGATGCCATCAGGTCTGGTCAGCCCCAGATTGGCATCAGATTGAGAGTTTTCAGTGTCAAGTCGTTTTTCATGTCCTAGATCTAAGGTCTTGATGGTAGAACTGATGCTGTCAGGGGAGCAAGTTGTACGTTGGTCTAGCTGTCTATATCATATTGCTTTGCGTGCAATCACAGTCACCTGTTGCGTATACTGACTCAAGACAAAACATTCAGCAATACTGTGAGAATCAAGGTCATGTGGCTGAGATGGGAAATTGGGCCCAGAGGAGGCCTGAGAGAGAGGAAAAATGTAGTCTCCACTGTGTAGGGTGCTACATGGTATTCAGCCTTATATGCTGAACCAGGCAATTGTCATTATACAAAGGCGCATCTGAGAGTTTCAATCATATGCAATAACCCAGAGGCGCTGAAGAAGCATGGAACAAGGTCATGCTTCATATGTTATCCCAGCAGACATGCTTGTGCTGCTTGCACCAGTGCTGGGAGCCACATTGGGAAACGAGGACATGGGAGTGGGCAAGACAGCCAGGGGTTGGGGGGGGCCGGGAAGGGGGGGGGGGGTCCCGGGGAGCGGGAAGGCTTCTCTAATGCGCTCCCTCTACAACACACTTCAATCTCAGCTGTTCAGACACTTCTTTGTCATCACAATACCCTCCACTGTCCCACCCTACTGCTGCTGCTCCGCCCCCCTCCCTGGGAGCCGGCTCCCAATCCTTCCTACCCTCTCCCACCCAGGCAGCACCCCCCTACAAGACCCCTCCCTCTGCTGAGTTTACACTGGTGACAGGCAACAGGGCATGCGGATGGGCAACACTTTTTCAAGGGCCCTGGATCCCAAAAAGCCCCTTCTCTTTGGGGACTTTCCCTTGGACATTCTGGAAGAAGAAGTATGGCACCCAACTGCACGCAGACTGGCATGGCAGGACCCTCTCACTGGCCTAACCTCCGACGCGACCCCTGAGCAAACCTCTCCCACTGCCTTTGCAAGTCCTGCAGCAAATCTTAGCACAGATGAACTAACATCAGGCAAGCTTGCAACATGATACCCCCCTTCCCCGGCCCCCTAACTTGCCCTCCACAACACCCCCCCCCCCATCTCACCCCAAAAAGATTGGTCCACACAAGCTGATCGATGGGATGCAACCAATGGAACATATCCCAATGGCATGTCCTGTTTCTCCTCTTGTCTTGCACGCCTGAGGTTGTGGGTTGACAGTATACATTGTATACATTTGCTATAAGCGTCCATGGCTGCTCAACTACTTCCCAGTGTTGAGTTCTACCAACTCCAGCAGTGCTCGGCTTCAGGTGGGCAGCCCGCTTGCTGCTGTGCCTAACATGTCAAGTAATTTAGTTAACAATGCACTCACCCATGATCATGCCATGCTGAATCTCCTCAGGCAGAAGTCCACTGATCTTACGAATTCTTGTAGGCTTGATTCTTATGCATTATTTTGACAGTCTTGTCACATTGCATGCCCTGTTAACTTATACACTACAGACTTGAGCAGCAATACTCTAAAACCAACCTGACCCCCTTCAGACACCCCATCAGATCCCATAGTACCCCCAGTTGAAACTCTGTCTAATCCCTTGTGAAACCAAAAGAGCACTCCTGCATCCCTGCACACCCCAATCCAACCTCAAAAGAAAATACTGTATAATAGTAGTAGCAATAATAATAATGATAATAATAATAGATTACACTTTCCAGCACAAAGTGCTAGGTGTGTTTGGCAAAAGTCATGTCTCGCCAGGCTGGCTTGTTTTATGTTACTGTATAATTGCGATGCCACATGCACAGGCAATGAGGCATGTCAGAAGGCGAAGAGCAATGGCAGTCCTGGTCAGGCTAGCACCTGGAGCAGCGACCACGAGTCAGACAGCGACGACTCGTTGCAGCCCTTTGACCTGGCTGAGGAAGACGATGACGGTGAGCAGAGCCACATCATGTGATGGGCTCTCAGCGATGCATTGGCTTGTGATGTGATGCAGTCATCGCAACCAATTCTGTAGAAATCAAGTGATGAAGCATAAGACGCTGAATTCTGCAAGCTCCAGCCAGCCAACAAGACATGTGATCACTTGTGATGTGGTGCATCACTAAGTGGGATGATGCATCAGTCATACAGCAGTTTCATGTGTTATCAGCAGCGGGGAGGGTCGCAGTGACAGAGTCAATGCAATGGGACTCTTACCAGTCACTGCTGATATAGTATGCTTATTTTACTGCTGGCTTGCACCACGAGAGGGGCATGATGACCCACGGGAAGAACAATATTTGTGTAGGTAAAATGGGGGGGGGGATGAGGGGGCAGGTGGGGGGGTGGGTGGGGGGGGGAGGGCAGGGATTACTGCTTCTGTCATCCCAGATCGAAAGGCTGTCCAGAGTGCCGGGACATCAGGAGTGAAGTCCAATGCATAGCTGAGGATGCCGCTGTTGGATGGCCTAGTGTCGCCTCACATCTCCATGTAGCCAAGCTGCCTCCTTTTTCCCAATTGCGCCAGTACTTCCAATTCACATTCTGAGCACATGGATTGTGCGGTCGGCTTTGCGATGCATGACAGTAAGACTTATGCTGTGGAACGTCTCCCGACGTTGATCAATACCACTGAAGGCTTATGGTGGCAAGGCTTGGCATGACCTGATCAAACCTAGATGCTTTTCGCTGTTTGGCCTACTGTGGGATTGTTGTTGTGGTTTGTTTTGGTCAGGCAAGGCACAGAGTGATCAATTTAATGGCCTAGAGCACAACCAGAAGACAAACATGTGCTGCAGGTTTGGATTCTGGGGACCGGCCGATGCAGTTGAGAGACATTGCAGCAGCACTGCGCAAGTCTGAGGATGTGAATGACAAGCTGAGGGCCCTCAAGCATCTGGAGGGCGCTTTGCTAGCAGCCCCTGATGAGCTCAAGCACCATGCAGGTTAGTGCCAGTGCTTTATCATCACATGACATACTCCACGCTGGATACCAACAACTTTATCAGAAACCAATAGCTCTCTTCCCTTGCATTCTGATATAAAGATGAGCATGTTTTGTTCTGCTAGCTTGATTGAGCACAACGCTGGCTAGTCTTGCAGCCAAGCCAATTGCAGGTACAGGTGCCTGATTCCCCTCATTTGCCAAGGCTCAAAAAGCGGTGAAGCAGTCAAGAAATGCTCCAGCTTTCTGAGTTGTAAGTTCCAGCTCATCCACATTGTCACATGCATACCTGGCATCACATGTATGCTATTGGCACTACCTGGACCCTAATGGTTTCACATGGATGCCTGTGAAATCATATCAAATCTAATAGCATCATTCAAGGTGAAGTCCAATTGATGTCCATCGGCAATAATGCTGTTAGGCACATGGTATGTCAAGTGTAAGTCATTCTGCATGTTCCTTGCTTCCAGGACTAATGGTGATGCCCATGTGATGCAGGTGAGCTGGCAAGAGCTCTGCTGCATGTGCGAGCGCCTGACTGGGCAGACGAAGAGGCACGCAGCCCTGAAGACAAGCCCCAGGTCCAGCGCTACAGGTACTTCTCCATCTGCCTCACTCTGCCTCCTGTGATGAGACTCTGCCTGGTACCACAAGTGCGCATCACCAAGCTATGCACATCCAGCACAAAGCTTATCTGCAAGAAGTCGTTTGTGGTTGTGTCAGGATCCAACACTGTTGCTTCCAGTTTGGCTGCAATGCAGTGACACCAGAGCATTATTGTGGCAAGAATCTTTGGGTTAGTGTGCAAGCAATCAACATGACTAACAGTCCAGGGCGGGGAGCCATGACTCGTCGGATATGCTGAGCTGAACGCTGAGTCATGTTTATACAAGAGCTGCCCTTACCACTTATGCTCAAATTGAGCACTCATAATGAGTGTGACTCATACTCAGAAATCACATTCACGCTTGTGTTCATCCTACACTCAAGCACTCAAGCACTCAGCAGTGTAAGCAACTGACTGCTGCAGGGCTGCCCTAGGGCTGCCCTACGTCTACAGGGGCATTACTGCTGTGCACACCAGAAGTGGAAGCTGCTTTCACAGCTGGTACTATGTGTGTGTATGTGCAAGAGTCTAACCTGAATTAACCCTACGTGTTGCAGGTCTATGGTAGCGTTACTGGTGTCCACACCAGAAGTGGCAGGAGCAGCTTTCACCTCCGAGCTGTACTCACCTCATTTGGATGTACACCAGAGGATGCTCATTCTGGAAACCCTAGCCTCGGCGGCTCAGCAGATGGCAAACCCTAGGGCACGACTCCATGCCGGCAGAGATCACATGCCTGGTCTTCGTGGTACCTTGGAAGCTGGCTTAGAAGCTGCGACTAATACGGCGCACGGTAAGCGCACCTGCATATACGGCGTCTTAAGCAATATTGGAAGTCCAGTACGTGACTGTGATAGTTCAATGTACGCGAATGTGAACGACATGGCATTTGTTCTGTGAAACATGCAGATATTTACAACGCATCATGTGAACGTGGTTACATGATACATTGCTTGCTGTGAGCAAATGTCAACCTGAAGCAACTGTTTCTGCATAAACTTCTACGCAATGTTTGTCATCTTCCCTTTGACATACTTACGGCAATTCTGCACAATGGTATGCAGTGCGCATGTTCTTGTTCTCCATAACTGCCTGCACGAACAAACAGTCACCCTTCTCATTGACAGCAAACAGCTTGCCACAACATGCTGTTGAAACGCATGTATAAAAGTCTTCACACTCCTCTATGCTTCAGGCTCAAAGCAGCTAGGCAGAACAAGACGGTGGGGGATCAAGTCTCTCCAGAAGCAGCAGCAACAATGTGTTGACAGGCCTACTCCTAGGAATGCCTTTCCTGGGGTGGCCCTGCCCTGGGCTGCAGCCCTCCTGCAGGAATGTGATGTGGAGCGGCATGGAGTGGACTTTTTCAACAGGGACCCTTTGCTGCTGGGGCGCCTTCTTATTACCTTGGTAAAGATGCCTACCCCTGCTACTATTGCTGCTTGCTATTGTCTTGCTGCTGCTGATATGTCTATGGTTGCTGTCAGCCGTTTGTGCTGCTGCTGCTGACATGACAGTACAAGCCAGTTGTTGCTGCCCTGCCCTGCCCTTGTCTTTCCTTTCCTGCCCTGCCCTGCCCTTGCCCTGCCCTGCCCTGCCCTGCCCTGCCCTTGCCCTGCCCTGAGGTTCAGGATCAAAGCTGTCTTCAGTGCACACGGCAGCAACTTCATACAGCGACACAGCAACATAATAACACAAGCAATAAAAAAGAAGAGTGCACAGCTACTTCAGCAAGACAAAGCATCACGATTGCTCGTGCTTCACATTCAGGGCACGTTTGTAGAGTGCGTGGGAAGTGCCCCAGTGGCTGCACAGCTGGCAGCCTGCATGCTGGAGTTACTCAGAAGCCCTGGGGTCCATGGCCACCCCCATCCCTATGTCCGGCGCTCAGCTCTGCTAGCTTCTGCCCAGGCAGGTTCTGCCAACCCTGGAATGCCAAGACCATGACACCACATGCTGCACCTTCTGCTGTGCATATGCTGTGCTGGGCATGTGCATGCTGTGCTGTGCATGCTGTGCTGTGTTGTGTTGTGCGGTGCAGGAGCAGACTGTTCCCTTGAAAGGACTGTTGCCTGCAAGCTGCAGCTAACAGCCTATAATACTGCTTTGGCTTGCTCGTAACCTGGATGTGATGTGGTTTGATGTGTGTGACTGTCTGCTCAGGCAAAACAGCAAGCTGTGTTTCCTGCCTGAAAGCTGCGGTTGTGCATTGTCATGAACCTGAGGCAGTTTGGGGTAGGGCCGAGCAGAGGGGGGAGGGGGGGGGGGCAAGGCTGCAGGTAACTTCTCTGACTCTTTGCACATGACACAGACTGCAATGTCGAGAGCATGGTGTGTGGACCATGATATCCCTACTTTGCGTACTCAGTACACACTGTGTGTGTGTGCTGGTCGCATTACACTGCAGGCGTCTTAACCACTTGCTGCATTCAGGTCGTGGCGACGCTCACACCAGCCAGATTGGCAGGAGCCATGACTGGTAGCACTCAGGCAGGCAGCATTGACTCAGTACTCATGGAACAGCTTCAGTGGCTGCAATCATGGGCAGCACACACTGCCTTGAATGATGTAGATGTGCAGTGCCAGCAGTTGGCCTCTGCCTGCAGCAACCTGCAAGGGGGCTTGGCCGCACAAGCCCTGGAGAGCTTAGAAGCTGGGTCACAGAATGTACAGCAGAGTTTGCCGGGTCTGCCAAACATGCAGAGCCCTGCTATGTTGATTGACGCTGTGCAGCTTGGAACCCTCAAGCTGTGACATAACACTTGTTTTGCCTTTGAGTGTGTGTGCTAAGGGGATAGTGCTGGATAAATTAGTACTCTGTTTCCATGTAGAAAGAGGGACCAGTGGCGTCAGGCATAGCATAGGACAACTCTACAGTCAGAAAAGCACCAAGGTCGCTGCCATTCTAGCCACTCAATGTCGCCACTGGAATTTTCATGTGGCACTGCACTGCACTGCAATCACTGCCAAGTGCTGGCAGCTGTGTGCATATACATTTACAACTAATGACCCGAGGTCTCAGCTCTTGTGCGTGCTTGTGCAACAACTACTATAACAGGACATGGTATTGCTGCGGAGCATCTTAGCGCCCCTAACCTTGAGGGTGACTATGAAATTCTGTAACTGGTGATGTGTTCAGACGCTAAGCTGTTGGGAGATTGTGTGCACGTTGTTCTCTGGATCCAACCGCTGAAACAACATATTATTGAGTTGTATATGTGCAAATGTGCGGGTCAGGATTGATCATGTGGCACTGCGGTCGTCAAGACACATGCCGCTGCACTAGGTACTTATGATGCCTGCGTGCAAACTGCACTTTTATTGTGAGCAGCTGGCAGCTAGCGAAACTGGTTGCGGATACTGCTACAGTTGCTGAGCTACATTGTAGTGCTAATACGGTACACTTTAAAAAGCATGTAAGGCAAATGTCAGACTATATGTTGCAGCCACTGTTTACCAACAACTGGAGTACTTACTTTAATAAAATTATTGTTTAACTGTATCAGGCTTATATCTAAATACTCTTATACACTAGGTGGATCAATTGGGTCCTGATTGCAAGAAAAGCACAACAAGTACAAGGACACAGCCACAATCATGATATAATGTAACAGGATCTACGCTACAAAAGTTGGGAGACAGCTATCATCTAAAAGACCAGCTATCAACTAAAAGTCTTTTGGTTAACCAGGTGCAAAGCTAGTAAATAGGAATGCTGGCGCTGTCGGAAGGAACATCCTCCTTTGGGATCTTCCTGATAGTGATAGCCAGGACACCATCCTCAGCCTTCCCCTTTATCTTGTCAACATCAGCATCGTCTGGGAGCTGGAACTTGCGCTGGAATGCGCCAAAGCGTCGTTCCTGTTTCTGCTGCCTCCAGTCGACATTCATCTCTTCCTTCTTGCGCTCACCACTGATGACAAGCTTGCGGTCCTTGTCTACTTGGACCTACAGATACCAGATGTTTGGTCAGGACCTGCCAGGACTACATGGGCAATAGCTTGGTGTTTGTGGGCACAGCCATCATAGCAACAACAAAATGTAGCACATGTACGCAGTGTAAAACCCATTCCCTGTTCAAGTGACAGATGCAAAGTTGATTGCACTCAAAGCTGATTGCACTGCACTGCTGAATGCTCAAGGCACGAAGAAAGTGGCTGCAGCACAGCAGAGTCCAGCATATACAGGTGGTCAACCTTACCTTGATATCAGACTTGGGCACGCCTGGCAGATCGACAAGGTACTTGTACTCAGTCGATGACTCCCTGACATCTACAGGGAAGCGCAAAGAATTCGCCACATCTTGCATAGAGTCGGCTGTAGGCACGTTGCTGCCATCTCCACCAAAGACTCGGTCAACTTCCTTCATGAAATTTCTCGCTTGCTCGGAATCGAAGTTCCACTGAAATGGACCGGATGCCTCCCGGAAAGCTTCAGTTCTGGAGGAACCGCCGCGGTTCTGAGAATGCTGCTGGCTGGCAGCCCGCTGCTGTTGCTTCTGGAACTGGGCAAACTGCCTAGCTGCTTGTTGGAAAGCATCGGTGGCATTGAAGCCTGAGCTTGGACGATAGCTGGCACAGACTGGCTGCGTACGCCTACATGACTGCCGTCTCGCTGTGCCGAATCTGGCAGGTGTAGATACAAGGGACGTGCTGAGCATGGTTGCCGACATAGTTTGTAAGGATATAAGGAAGGAGTCTGGCGACAGGCAGAGAGAGAACCGCAATTTGGAAAAAGTGTGTGAATGAGGGGTTTTTGTACCACAGGTTGTCGGGGTTCGCGTCGCTTTACGCCACAATTTCTGCGTTGCTGTCCATTGGGACCTTCCAAGACATCTTCTTCTAGAACTTCCTTTACGTAAACTGGAATTAGGGCCAACTAAAACCCTTGGTCTGTTTTGTACCGAGAATGAAGAAGAACACAACAGCGCTGCTCCTGCCTCTGCCCCTGCCCCTACCGTTTGCCTTACGATATCTTCTAAGCAATGTACGCATGATACCAACTGGTTGAGGTCGTGTGTTCTTCTTCACAGAATTGAACACACTAGGGAGAAACCCTGATTTAGGTGGCTCCACATGTTGCTATGGTGATTTGCTTGTCTGAACACTTCTTCCGATGGCTAGCCCTATCTGGACGTTATATTGGGAATGACATCCAGAGTATACCCCACTTGGTGAGCCAAAGTCTGTTCTTGGAGTTCATTTGTCTTGTGCCGGCACCCGGTTGCCATGACTTGTTGTGCAAGGTGTGGCTATGACAGCAAGTAAACTGCTCTGGCTCATCAACGTGAGTGCTTTGTCAGGACCTTTCTGTCCTGAGGTAAGTGATCAGACATGTTGTCTGGCCATGGCATGTCAATCCTTCTTATTTTGCACCTCGTGGGGACCCCCCCTCCACTGCTTGAGCCTGTCATGAAATGTATGACAGTTCATCAAGAGTCCTGCTGGTTGCTGTGATCAGGCGCTGAGCAATTTTTCTGAATGTAATGTCACATGAAGCGGCAAGTAGTGTGTTAAATTTGGTTTGAATGCAATAGCAACAGCGGCTTTTTGCTATCAGATTGCATCCCTTGTGCTAGCGCTAGCCATTCCAGTCGAGTTTTGTGACCTGCTGTATATATACAGTATTGCTCTGTCGTGTGCGTGAGTACCATTCTGTATGTTTGCTGCTTTGCCGTGTTATATAGCTTGACTCTAATTTGACCAGCCTGTGGCAAATCCTCATTCGCCTATGACATCTGGAAGGCCTAGATATTTTCAACACGTGCACAGGAGCCTTATGCAAGTGCT